>JAAAKQ030145117.1:0-13124 GCA_010016005.3 Zanna intricata
TTGAAATACTCTACTCTCATCCCTATCTTCTTGTTCATTACAAAACCTATTCCTGCTTGCCCTTTATTTGCTGCTGAATTAATTATCCTAAAGTAACCTGACCTGTATTAAAAAAGATTTTCTTTATTAATTAATAGTTCTTACTTTTCTCAACCGATTCATATTTATCTCTAACATATTTGTGTTATAATAGGTGTATTTTTTGCTCATTATCTCAAAGATACAAAGAATTATCCATCCATGATAAGCTAACTTAGTGCAATATGTTTTCGAGTTGGGTTTAGAGACGGTCAACTCAAAATCACAAAGACATCCGAGTTCACATTTATGCAGAACTTAACAGTTTTGAAGAAGTTAATGCTTTTTTAGATCGAATTTCATCATTTTGAGATGGAATCCAAATATTCCAAAGGGATGTTATGTGTCGAGTACGACACAAACATCAAGCTCGCCCGACAGTGAAAAATTCAAAACCTACCCGTCAACATGATGTTAATGTTGTTTTGGGACATTAAAGGCTCAATTTATTGAAAATATTTTGAAGAATAACGTTCATTCAACAGTTAGTACTAAGGTGACGTGCTAGAAAATAAAGTAAAAACAACAATAAGGAAAAAACGTTGTGGTACTCTCTCAAAAGGTGTAATTTTTCAACAGCAAAAAAAATACGAGAAGCTATTCAAAAGTCGGGTCCGGAGGTGTTGTCACATCCACCTTACAGCCTTACAATCTCGAACTCGCAAAAATATTTTTTTTTCTTCTCAAAGAGATTTTATGTGGTATCAAGATCGGCAAAAATGAGCTGGTCAAAAATGCGTATAAGAATAATTCAGATACCAAGGTTAAGAATTATTTTACTTACCATTGAAATAAGAAAACTCTCAGAAAGAAGGCAAAAATGCTTAAATGTATCCGGAAATAATGTTGAAAAGTAGTGTTAGTTTCATTGTGATGGAATAAATAATTTTTCTATTGTTATTTATGTCTTTAATTATTTTGTCTTCTTGTAGATACATTTTCGATGTTATTATGCAAGTTATTGTAACGTTTATGAATAAAACTACTTTCAATTTATTACGTTTTTTTTAAAGGTAGAGTTGTATTGGATACTTTCTCAAATAAAAAATTTTAATCTGTATCAATTTCTTTCAAAAAAATTCATGCTAGGTTTAAGATTGATCGAATAATAATTATTATTTTATAAATAAGTATTCTACTACCGATTGTAACTGTTGTCGTTTGTTAAAAAGTTCATCTATGTATCTAATAGTAAATAATTTATTTTTAATTGTATTACTTTATTTAAAAAAATAAAAGTAATTCTAAGACCTCTTTGTAACTGCTTAACTAATTGCCATTCACTGAATGTATTATTTTTTATTATTAGGTTGTCCGTTATCAAACGTTCAATATGTCCTGCTGTCCGCTACAAACAATTGTTTGTTACTTATTTTTTATTTTATTTTAATTATTGTCCTAAATGAAACTGAAAGTATTTAATTCTTCTTGTTAAACGGTTATGCTGTATAGATTTGCCAGGACAGCCATTGCAATCACGATCGGTTGCACGAATACTTATATTAGGGTCTTCGTTTTATTGCTTAATCACGTTCACCCGCACGCACATTATACACACTATAATCGCATATCCTACTTTTGTTTCAGAATGCCATCGCGTTGTTTTCATGTTAATATTCTTTTCACGAATAATTTTGTCTTCAGTTTGTCAGTTTTTGATCGTTCTATGCTATATAACATAATGCAACTTAGAGTTGTAACATTTTATACGATTACTTATATGGTAAAAATATATATTGTATATATCTATGTAACACGCGCACAATGAAAGACGCGTACCCAGATTTGAAAAATTGAAAAAAAAAAATTGTTATTTTTTTTTACATTTTATTAACACCACCCAAGAAGATTTATGTATAACAGCATTTGTCATTTGCACAATGTCGGTAACTCAGACTAAACTATAATTTTTAGTTAAAAATATAGAAATTATAGTAGATATTTAATTTAATTATTGTTATCAGTGCTGGAGTTTCCGTCATTGGTAGAATTCCAGTTATTTACATAACCACTTAACCAGAAATAATCCCCGTTACTTCCATTAAAGCGTTCGAAATTCAAAATTTCCTATTTTTTAATAAAACAATCCGGTACTTCTGATCGAGTCGCAATAATCTACTGACAAATCCGTATAAAAGACCGTTTCTTAATTTTCTCAGATGATGTCTCGTGTGTCGTGATGGTTTGTATAGTGTTTACGGAGTTAGTTTTTAAACCGTCGGTTTACACAGATATCGTGAGGTTGAAGAGAGAATGTCATTCCACAAGAAATAATAGTCTGATAATACTTGCCAGCAATCAATCTTCGCTTTACATTTCATATGACTCCTAAAACTATTCATTAGAAGTACGGAAGGTTTTTTTAATAAAGCGTCTGGTCGGCGATTCCATTCGCATATAATATGATCCAGTACTATTCACTGTTCATTCATCCCTTTTACTGTACTCGTACGATAATATCGGGTGGAAATCTTTTACCTTTCGACAGATATTTTCTTTTAAAAATTACGCATGTCCCATGGGATGTGGCATTCCGCGCCCTCCAAGATAAGGGCGTGAGTTCGTACCTACTCAGGATCATCTCTCAGTATTTCAGGGACAGATGGACTTCCGTGGAGACCTTGGATGGATGTATCAACTGGCAACTCTTTGGTGGGGTCCCGCAGGATCTGTGCTGGGCCCATTATTATGGGTGGCTGTTTTAGACGGGGTTTTAAGACTTAGACTTCCGAAAGACGTCAGCCTCATTGCTTACGCGGATAATCTGGCGCTTATGATTGGCAGTCACAGCAAAATAGAGATCGAACAGAGAGGTAATGAGGCTTTCCCTCTAATAAACGATTGGATAAACGCGCATGGATTAGAAATAGCTCCGGATAAATCGAAGGTGATGTTGCTAATGGGGAAACGAAGAATAGCACCGATTCATTTGCGGGTGGAGAATACGCGTATACCGTCGGTGGATGATCCGAAAAACTTGGGTGTAGTTATTGATAAGAACCTAAGATTCAACCAAAACGTACATTATGTTTACGAAAAGGCGGACATAGTGGCTAATGCGTTGGACAAGCTTATGTTCTCACAAAATGCTCCAAGATCTTCCAGAAGAAAGATGGTGATGATGACAGTGACTTCCATCATACTGTATGCTGTTTCTGTTTGGGGATATACCATCAACGTGAAAAGGAATCTAACCCGCCTCATCAGCCTACATAGAAGGTCCTTGCTGAAAGTAGTGTCTGCTTACCGTACTACAAGCTATGAAGCAGTTTGTATACTATCTGGTGTGCCACCGATCAATTTACTCATAGAAGAATGAACACTGAGGTCACAGGAGGTGGATAAAACCGAAGTCAAAAGTCGTATTAGGAGGGAATGGTGTGCTGCATGTAAGAATGGACCCAAAGCCTTGTGGACCAAGCGTCTTATTCCTAATTTATTAGAATGGATAGACAGAAAGCACGGGGAGGTAGGTTACTACCTAACGCAAGCAATGAGAGGACATGGATCCTTTAATGCGTACTTACACCGTTTTGGCAGAAGGATTTCCCAACATGCTTGTTCTATCCGGAGGTTGACACGGCCGAACATGCTTTATTTGAGTGTCGTAGATGGCAAGGTTTGAGAGAGTCGGCTGGTCTGGAGAGCAGGTAACTCCTGATACCCTTGTCCAGTTTAGGGAGGGGACAGCCCTCTGCGGAGTCGCAGTTCGTTCCCTTGTGGGATGGGCTGCGATGATGAGGCACGGGGACTCTCTAACCTCCGTGGTTGAGAAGATGGGGGTAACATACACGGAGGAGTCGGGGGTAAGGGACAGCCTCTTCTGAGTCCCCGCGCGTCCTTGATATGAGGATGGACGGGGATGATGACGCACGGGGACTCCTGATTCCCTGTCGTGAATATGTTTACACACGCACACTTACACTCACAAAAAGGTAACACTTAAATAAACAAGTATGCGCGCGCACACACACACACACACACACACACTAACAAAAAAAAGTGTGGGTGGTATGTTGATAACAGTATGGATGGGTGAGTAGTTGGATGTTTTTCTTCATATTACAGGTGTTAAAAGAAAAAATGGTGTGTGAGAGGAGAGGATGGATGATAGAATGATTGAGTGAGTGAGTGAGTGGGACTTTTGTTTTTTAATTTGTTTCAGGAGCAAAGCGAGAGGAAAGGAAGCTCAAAAGAAGAAGTCGAGCAATCCCCCCGAGACTAAGTTGTGCTTAATTGTGGGTCCGGTCTCGGGGCGGTGAGGAAGGTTTAGTCAGTATGGGGCATGTCACATTATGCCTAACAACACCTTGGCAGAGCCTGTTAGCCTGTTTGCTAGCCCAGGTCGGAGAGCGGCCTGGGTCCGAGCCCGACATACCCCACGATGACCCGTCGCGGTTGAAGTGCGTAAATGGAATTCCTTCATCATCGAAAAAAAAAAAGGTGATTTATGTAAAACAGTTTAATAAATGTGGAATCGTCCGATCGTTTATTACTTTCTGTTATTTTAAACTCCTCAATTTCCTCGTGGTGTGAGAGGGTCGTTCAAGGTGGGGGGGGGGAGAGGGCCGTATTTGTGAAATACACATTTGACCTTCAGTAGGGCTAGGTGCTAGGCCCGGGAACGGCAGCTCTCCGGAGGAGGGGGTCTTCGGCACGTTAGAAGCTGGGGGTCGAGGGGATCTTGATGAAACCGGAGAGACCCCGACGGGGGGTCCAGTTTCCAGACCTGAGATCGGGAGGGTAGTAGTTAATATGCTGCCACGACACTCCATGGCGACTGCGTAATGCCTAACGGCGGGTCTAGTTGCCTTCGGATGTAAAAAGAAACTCTCAATTTAGAGGATGCTACTCTTTAAATTGTTTTGGAACTCTCAGGTTATAATAATGCAATTTATCTTTTTACTAGGACCCGTATATATTGTTGAATTAAAGATATAAAACTATGTATCTTACTGGCTCACAAAAAAACTTTAATTTGTCGTCAGAATGAAACGCTAAACTATTCGTAATTATTTTTTTCAAATTTATTTTGTTGAACGCTATTCCAACTATAGATGATAAATCCCAATTTTATTAATATTGACATTTACCAGTTTTATTAGATTGTTTTTTTAAATTTATTTACATATTTACTAAAAACTCACTGAAAGTCACGTTATCATTAGTAAGTCGGTAAGTAGATCAACAAATATAATTACGGGTACATTTAAATGATTGGCTTCATTTAACTGGAGCTGGTTTTTTTCGTTTGTTTTTTTTTTTTTTATTATTAATTTTTACTGAAAATATCAGGCATGACATTTTAAAATTAAATTTTTTATGTTTAACGTTTTTATGAATTTATTAATTTGGAAAAAAAAATTATAACGAAAAATGTCAAAATTAGACATATTATAATCATCACCTTGTCATATACACAAAAAAATGGTTTAATCTGAATTTAATAAAATAAGTACATATTAAAAATATAAATTATATGTTACTTATTAAAAAAATATATTAATCTTTTTTTAACATAACTAAGCATTTCGATAATAATATTTTTGCATAATCGGTTTACTTTTAACATTTAAAAAACACAGTCACTTTTTTATTGCGTATTATTCTGACAGTAAGAATTTATTTATAAATGGAATTTAAAAATTTGTGAAAAAAATTATTGTTTTTTTCCAGTTTAGGTAACGAAATAATGTTAGTACACACACATCTTCCTAATTTGGGTGACAGTGTAATGGTAATGTAATTTAATGATATTTTAATTAAGAATATTTATATCAAGTTAAAAAAGAACTTAGAGGAAAAATATTCTCTTTTATAGTGATAAATATTTTAAATTTTAAAAGTATTAAAGTTTTTTTTTAAAGTAGTAATTAAATGGGTTTAAAAAAAATATTTTTTTTTATATCTTGGAACAATTTTTTAAAGATACCAACTCTTAAGGTTGTTATTCAATAATGAATAGTATCCTGTCAAATAGAATCTGTATCGAGTATTTTTTCTTGAAATTTGATGAAATATTTTTCGTAATAGAAAAGAATATATAGTAAATATCATTTATAGTGACTTCCAAAGAACCGACGATTTTAGGACATTATAACCGACAGTTACCACAAGTTTTAGCACAATTTTAGTACAGTTTTAGAACAATAACCGATGTGTTGGCAGCTTACTGGTATAATCTATTTCCGTAATAAAAAATAAAGTATTTTATAAAATAAAATAAATATTTATTATACAATAATAAATATTTATTATATAGAGTAGAAGAAAATAATATAAAGTAGTAGATAATAATAATAATATTTATAGATATAGAGTAGGTATAGAGTAGAAGAAAATAAAGAAAAAGTGTAACAATGCTTTTTCTGTAAAAATTCGGTTATTTTTCTTTGTTTCCAATATTTCGTGTTGTAATACAATTTTTGAAGGTTCTTTTCTAAATCAAAACAAACATTCTTTGTTTTTTCATTAGCAATTTCTGTAAAACTGATAAATCGGCAAACGGTTTTCATTGCTCCTAAAACTTCTGGAAGGCTTGGCGGGTTGATGTATTTATCGTTACCTTCGGTGTCAATATCTACGTCCCCGTCTATTTCTGCTAGTACTGAAGCCATTACATAATCATCTACAGTTTCATGAGTTTCTAAGTCATTGTCAACCTCTTGATAATCTTCAAACAATGCATTTGACAACGGGTTGCAGACTACTGCCCATTCCGCTAAAGATTCTTCTTCGCATGTGATGTCAGTAACTTCGCCAGCTTATGGTAAAAATCCTGCATGTGGAAAACAGTTTTTGATAGTTAGTGGAGTAACCTCATTCCATGATCTTTATAACATATTTTTAGCACCCATAATAGTTATTTGTGTTTCCTTTTTTTGATCTAAATCCTGTATCATTTGTAAAATTAAGTGTTTTTTGTAGTGGACTTTTACCGACTTGATGAAGTCTTGAGCTAAGAGCTGTAAGACTGCTGCTGTTTTCGGGGGTAAGAGCACTAACTTCATACATGAAAGATTAACAACGTGTGGATGAGCCAGATAGTTGTCAATGAGCAGCAGCATTTTGTCATTTTCAATCTTTTATTCATGGTCCCATTTTTGTAACCAAGACATCACTTATCATCCAAGCTTTCTTGTAATTTTCGTATATAACAGGAAGCGATTTCAAATTTTTAAAACGTCGGGGTTTAGCATTTTTCCCTAAAACCAGAAGTTTCTTTTTTGTCAGTTACAGTTATATTTTTAGCAATTAGTACTGTTAGTCTTTCTTTTGTTAATTCCCCCCCCCCCCTCACCGAACACCATTTCGCCTTTAAACCGAAGGGCACTTTTTTTGCGTCAGTTCAAAAAAAAAGACCGTATTCATCAGCACTGGAGATTTTTTCGTCTGAATAGCCCTCTTTTTGGTCAACGGTTTCTAGCAATTTTTCTGACAAACCGGTCGGAGCTGCTGCAGCCTCGCTGCTTATTCTCCCGACACAATATCGTGACGCTGATGGAACTTTTGTATCCAAATTTCACGTGGTTTTCAGAATTTTATTGAAAAATCTTTCGCCTTAGTTTTCAATACAGAGCCGTTATAAGGATATTACTAGCTCTCTGCTTTTTAAACCATATTAGGAGCGCTTGATCTACATCATTATGTTGACTAGGCCGTAATTGTTTTGATTTCATAGAATTTGTTTCAAACTTTTTCTTAATTTTTTACGGTTCTTCCATATCACGGATATTGTCGAATGACCTACGCCTAATTCTTAAGCAATATCTCGGGTAATGTGTTTAGTTTCACCATTATCTAACCACCAGATTATGTGGGCCTTTTCCTCTATCGTGAATGTTTTTTGCGAAGTCGTAATTAAATCACTATTAAATGAATTACACAGGATACGTAAAATAAAATACTGTACCTGCACGATATGATAGGCTCACAGCAAAAGATTAATAACAACTGAATGTGGCTGCTTCAGTTTACAATAATCTGATAGAAAATAAGAAAAACAAGAACTATAGTACATATGCAGGTAAAAAGGAAAAGATGACTAATTTTAACCGACAAAATATTTCTGTAGCTACAATGTAGATAATGACGAGTCACTTTAGTCCGTCATTATAAGCGATACAATGTTGCATTGCAATAGAAAAAATAAGTCATAATAATTGATACGTCACTGCAACCGATATAATTATAAACAATATACATACTGTATTTATGAATTAACAGCATATCAAACCAATCGAGAGACAAGTTTGTGGTTACTATATCTGATATGGCATTAAATCTGACGTCATATAAATGATACTCTTACTGTATTTTTTACTGTATAGTATACCAAACCAACCAAGAGAAAGTTTGTGGTCACTATATCCGATGTCACTCTAAACGATACTGTAAATTTTCTTTGGAAATTCATTAAATTTTAAAATGATTCTATGAAGCGTGTAAATATATATATACGCCCAGATTTCAGCTCTTCTAATAAAAAGAAAGCCCTGCTGTAATTTTTGGGACCGAAATTAAGGAGTAAATTTGATGGTTTCTTCTGTAATTTGAACAGAAAAATAGGATAAAATAGTTCCCAAAACTGTAAATCTAGTAATTTTTAAGATATCCGACGTAAAACACAAAATTCGGTGTCGAAAAACAAGTTTTATTCAGGTTTGTAGTACAATAGCTTTGTTAAATGACTGATATTAAGAAAACTTGTAGAGAATTTAATTTTAAGAAAATGAATGTAAATTACGTTTAACATAGTAAACGTAGAAAAATCAAAAAAGTTTCTTGGAAGGTGATTTTGTAGGAGGGAACAATAAATAAATACTGATTTTTTGAATAAACAAATGTTTTTTGATTTATTTAAACGCATAATGATAATTTTAAAAATTAATCTTAAATTACCCCTAACTTAAAAAATAAACCTTAGGTAACTTTTTCATGTATCATTATTTTTCCACTGTGTAAAACTAAATAATCAATGCCAGGAAAGTATTAAAACTATTTTCTCTGCTATTTTTTAATGGTTGCCATCAGTTAATTAGTCTCAATTATTTCCTGTCGAAATATAAGCACACAAATATATATTAAATTATAGATATATAATTTTCGGCCAGTATTTGCCGTTCTAACATTACAGTTATTAATTACGATTCACATTAAAATAACGAAATATTTATTAGTACCTGTTCAAAAATAGTTAATTTAATTACTTTAATATACTTGAAATATTTCAGTTTGTTTTTTATTTCTTTATTTTGCGTAATCATTTTTTTTAACGAAATCATTTTATCTTTCAACATAATTATAAAATGTTGAAGTTTGAAGTTGTACTATAGGAAGAAGAGCAACATCAGGGGTAATTTTATAAATAATTTTAACAGGTTTTTTTTACAGTAAATAATAACTAAAATAAAAAAAATTGACGCAAACGGTTTGCATTATGTAATATCAGGATTTAATACGGTATACAACTCGATTTATTTCCATCCAATGTAATTTAACATTTTCAAAAAAAAACTTCTTTTCTTTCATGACGAATATTTTTTAGTTGTTATTAATAATTAGAATAATAATGAGGTGAAAATATTCGCGTTATAACTGAGACAGAAATTTTATATTTTTATGTATGGATCACGAAATCTTGATGCTTAAGGCTATTCACCATATATGTAATTTAAATTACAAGATAAGTGCAAATAATCATAACAAGAAAATAATAAGTTAAGAAATTTCTTTATATGGAAATAAATAAATAAAATTTTGAAGGAGATACTATGTATCAAAGTACTACTTTATATTTTAAAATAAAATAATAACAGTAATAAAATATTATATTAAATATTTTAAGTAAAACTAAAACAGGATAGCTTATATGATATTTATTTATGTATGCGAGATAAAAAAAATTATACAAAATATTAGAAAAAAGATATTGGAAATAAAAATTAACATATTTTTCACTAACGTGTATTATTTATATTTATAATTAAATATTTGTATTTGCAAACTACATTTTATAATCTGAATTTAGTGTTATTTAAATAAATGAAATATGAAATGCATTTGTCTTAAAAAGATTGACGTTAAATATTATACATTTAACGTCGAGTTATTGAAAATTTTATATAGGATTACATTTTTTGTTATTAATATATAATACTTTTTGTTTGTGGACTATAATATATCATACTAAATAAATGGGTGTGGTACACAGTAAACTGATTTGCATAGACAATTTGTTCAAAAGATCCTGCTAACAAAAAATAAATCTCTTGTCCCTCTAGGGTAATATATCCATCGTAATGTAAAATTGCTTTTATTTTACACCTTTAATTGTAATAAAAAGAAATATTTTTTTATCCTAAGAAACCTTTTATCTTACGGGTGTTATTATTTTATTTCATATTACTAATAAATGATTATGATGTAATCATTATAAAATAAAGTAAAAAAGTGTATAGAGGAATTGTTTGATATTTTGTTATCAGATCTCATTTAATTGGTAAATAAAAGTTTTCTGCATATTTAGAAATTTAAATGATTTTTACATGTCAATCGTCGGAAGTAATTATATAACTAGAAATTTGCCATGAATTTTTTTGTTTTTATTTTAGATTATAACATTCTTAAAAATTGTTACATTTCAGGTTCGATATTACTAGGGTTTCTAACACAGAAGAAACGTTTCTCTCTTTCTTCTTTTATTTAAGAGTTTCTCTTAAAGAGAGAGATAAATAAAGAAATCTCCTCATAATATCGGGTCCAGTAAATTACTTCACACAATAAAACCAAAATGTATTACCTTGTAATGTAAAGTATTGTAAAAAAACCTTTACCGCAAAAGAAAACCTTATGAAAAACATGCTGGCCATTACACCGATAGTGTTCGACCTATCCATTTTTTCTGGAAAATTCAGCGGTTAAAAATTCTCTTCTAATGAAATAAGTGCACCATTCTGCTACAAAACAGTTTCACCTTGCTGAAACTCTTCAAAGTGATTTGCTGTAATCTATTTTGTAATAGGTCTGAATGAATCATAACATATTCCAGAATTCTCCAGATATTTAATGCAACTTTCTTGATTCGGGTTTAGGTGGGTAGTTGGGTATTTAATTCGTGTAATGCTTCTAACTGTAAGTTGTTATACCCATTGATCACCAATTCTGGATGTGATATGAAAATTAGAATCCAATAACAGATCGTATTAAAAGTACGTTAACGTTAGAATGTAACTGATTTGGCATGGTATCAACCTTCCACACGGAAATGCTAACGCTAACCGTCTACAAAACGCTTAAATTCGTTCCACAAAAAAAAAGAAAGAAATTTGAGGAAAAGCTTTTTAAATTTGTAATAAGTAACTTCCAACACAGAATATTAACTCGTCTCTGATGATTCAATTTTCGGATTTATTCACTTAAGCTGCTGTAAAATACTACAAGGGATAATAATTTAAGAAAAAGATATTATTTTTAATAACTTTTGTCATGAGAACATCATATGGTTTACTTGCTAGTTCCCTTAAATGGATGTCCAATCGCCATTCTTTTCTATTTTTAAACAAACCTTTGTGTTTTTTATAGTTCCCATCTCCTTTTGGATTGTCTATAATTTTCTGTTATGTGGCATTTCTTTTTGTATGTTCTACTGTTTCTTCCATCCCAATCCCGTAGGGGAGGACACCCGCCTAGTGACGTTCCGGTCGCCACACCACCATCCCGTTCCTAGCTCTGATGGGCTTTATCGGGAGTCGTCTTATTGACCCTCGTACTGATTAAGTATCATAGTCATCAGCCTGGCCTCGTTTGGGATGCCACCAATGCAAATGCCTCGGTAGACATTTACATCAGTGAGTTTTGATTCAGCCTTTACCTTCGCTGTAGGCTTCTTTCGGACATCTCATTCTGTTCTACTCGTTGCCCTCTGAGCTAGCTAACCGAGTTCGCGGAAGAATGAACCCCGTACTGTGCTGGATGTTTTAATCAATTCTTATCCTTTCATAATATGGCCTAGAGCTTTCATATTCTGAATTGTCTAATTAAGCCTTTACTACCCTCACTAGCTTACTATCCTTACTACGTTTGTTTGATTTACTTTTTGTCTATTTGATATTCTCTATGTTCATATTCCAAATTCCTTCAGCTTTACTTTTTCGTTTTTCTTACTATTCATATTTAAAATTTGTCCAAAATTACACTACAAGCAAAGTATTTCACAAAATGCTTTTCTACTATAACTCCATCTCATTAACAATTTAAGAGCCATCCTTATTCTAATTATAACAGTTTTGATAGAAAAGGTTTCTTGAAATTTCATCCACCACATCTGTGGAAAATTTGATGCAATGTTTTATATGCGTTGAGATTTATGTTTACTGAAAAATGTGAGAAGAAAAATACAGAAAATCAAAATTTTCAACTTTCATACTGGATTTTATTTTGCAGTGGATGACCCCATCCTTCTCTAGTGAACATTTTTTTTGTTACTTATTCGCAAGGAATAAATTTTATATAGATAAAATGTAAAACGAATAAATATTGAAACATCTCATAAAAATTTTCTAGAATTTTTACTGAAGGTTCCCTTTCGAGTTTTGTAGAAGAAATTGTGCGCAGAAGAAATTGTTAATTTGTTTTAAAATGTGTAAATTATATTCAATTTCACGCCGCACGTTTTCCCAAGAAGAATATCTGGAGTTGTTCCATTAATTAAACCTTCAATTCTTCTTTTTTGTTCACTGGTTTTGGCGGTTCATTGAGTAAACCCTACTTTTGACAAAACCCCAAATAAAGAAGTCGAGTGGCGTAAGTCAGATGATCAAGGTGGCCAGGTAATTGGTTCATCACCGCCAATCCAACGTTGAGGAAATCGTTCATGTAGATTGTCCCTAAATCTCGATGTGATGATGCGCCATCTTGTTGGAAGTAAACGTTGGGTTGCCGATATTCAATCTATGGTATTACATATACGAGTGGTGACGCTCAGTGAAGTAGGCTGTCCTTTCGGAGCTCCTGCATATTGTTGTTATTTAGTGGTTTCTAGGATT
>JAAAKQ030145139.1:0-13123 GCA_010016005.3 Zanna intricata
AAACATATGCCTGAAAACGTTTTGTTAGTGAGTTACGGCTAGCGAAAAATTTCGCCCGGTTTTCATATATATATATATATATATGTATTAAATTTAATATGTTTGGCAAACAACCATTCATTTACAAGTTATTTGTTTTAAAAAGATGGGTAAAAATGTTGACTAAAAGAACATGATATTTTTCCTATATGAACATCATATAATGGAATGTTCAAGGTGAATGATCCTGAATAGACAGTTACACTGGTCAAGATAAAATTTGGAGCTGAAAAGGGAGTAGATCTTCTATATAGTATTTTATCTACTGAATCTGAATATGTATTCCAAAACACCCATCACATAATGTTCTTAAGTTACAACCCCTTAAATTATTTGTTCCATCATTTGTGGAACAAATAATACAAATAAGTTAGTACATATATATGTTTGCTTATTCACATCTGATTTATATTTTAATGCATGCTGAAGACCTATATTTGATGTATAACAGTCAAATGATGTCATTTCATGTCAAGCCAGACATGTCAATGAATCAAGTAATGAGAAATTCAACATGATGAAATTTTCTTCAGTATGAATTCGGTTCTTGGTATAACTTGCTGTGTTCATTAATTATGGTGGTGGTTTTATCATACACATATTACAAAGATTGTTTCATAAGTGATGCCATAAATTTAATAAAAGATTTTTATGACAGAAAAACTTCTGATATTATTTTATTGAACATCAAGATTTTCTAACTTTTTTGTGTGCGCGTGTGTGTTCATAAATGCGCATGTGTATGTGTTTTCTTCATAGTGAAACAATTTTATGAAATATTTTAAGTAATTAACTATTTATAAAATAAAACTTAATTATTTTTATAATTAAGTAAGTATTTCTGTCATATTTCAGTTTACTTTCATTCATTAAAACATTTTGAATTTTATAATGAATAAAAATCAGGCTAGTAAAATTTCTCCAAATATTTTTTGCTACATTTGCAGAGAATTCACCATGAAAAGTCAACAAAAATCAGTATTGAATCTGCTGAAAACTGCTTACAAACATTATTTTGACTGTCCCTTGGAAGACCAAGATAAATCATGCGATCCACATGTAGCATGCATCAAGCACTACATTAAAATAACTGAGTGGTTAAAAGAAAAAAAGAGCATCTGCCTTTTGGCATATGTATGATTTAATGAGGCCTACTAACTATTATGATGGCTGTAATTTTTGCTTAATAAATGTTACTGGTTTCAATTCAAACAATAAAAGGAGTACTGCATACCCAAATGTTTGTTCAGCTATGAGACAAGTACATCATGATGTTGATTTACTGATTCTAATCACTCCAAATTCTTAGAAAGAAATTTCTGATTCCGAAGGCTCAATTGATGAGTCTTAAAGTTCATTAGATATTAATTACATTCCAAAAGAATTAAATACTGAATCTCACCTCATCAGACAAGCAAAACTAAATGACCGAATTCATGACCTGTATTTGTTGAAACAACATGCAGAATTCAGGTTCACGTCTTAAAGAAAGAAATTTATTAAACAAGGATTCAAAAATTTCAGTATATGGTAATCGAAACAAAAATTTATTGAAATACTTTAGAAGAAATGATTTAATTTGTTCTTGCCATGATGTTAGGGGACTAATATCTGAACTGGACATTGAAAATGTTATTGATGATAGGTATTTATTTATAGACTCATCAAAAAGAAGTTTCAAGGCAGTGTTGTTGCATAACTCGAATAAGTTTTCTTCTATAGCAGTAGCATATGCTATAAGAATGAAAGAAACATATGAAAGTATGTCAAAAATTTTAAAAGATAGTAAGTATGATAAATACTCATGATGAATCATTGCTGACTTGAAAGTGGCAAGGCTTCTTCTCAGTCTTAATTAGTGGCTTTACAAAATATATATGTGTTTCTTATGTTTGTGGAATAGTTGGGCTACAGATAAATACTACACAGTTAATGAATGACCAAAAAGAAATCAGTTTACCCCAGGAAAGGAAATTTTTTTCAACATTTCCCTTGTCGAAGCAGATTATATTCTTTTACACATAAAATATCTCATCTCTACACATAAAACTAGGCCTGATGAAAAATTTTGTAAAAGCAGTAGTTAAAGATGGAGATGGCTTTAAATATTTAGCTGAGTTTTTTTCACAATTAAATGTGGCCAAATTAAAAGAGAGAGAAATATTTATTGGCCCACAAATAAGAAAATTAATATGTGAAAATTTATTTGATAGCAAACAGAATCCTAAAGAACCAGCAGCATGGAAGTCATTCATAGGTGTTGTTACTGGTTTTCTTGGAAATAAAAAAACTAAAAAACCACGATCAACTTATAAATGAACTCTTAGTGAACTACAAAAATTTAGGTTGCAGAATGTCACTGAAAATACATTTTTTTCATTCTCATTTGGACTTTTCCTTTACACTCGAGTGACATCAGTGACAAACTAAGAGAAAGATTCACTAAGATATATTGCAGATGGAAAAACATTATCAAGATAGATGGGATGAATATATGGCGAGTGACTACTGCTGAATGATAAAAAGATAAGACTTCACTGAATACAAAAGGAAAATAAAAAAAAATAAATTAAGATAAATGTAAATTTATTACTATTTATGATTAAATAGTCATAAATCTGAAATTACGACTATTTTTATTTTAAAGAGTCAAAACATGAGATTTTAAAAGCCTTGAAGCATTGTAAGGAATGTGTGAACTACATCATATTATTCTGATCAAAATTCTTATTACACTCATCAGTAATAAGTTTTTCATCTCTCATATCCATACAGTTAAGAAAAATTCTGGTTTTTTTAAATTAGATTTTAGTTTGTCTGTATCCTCTGATTTCCGATTTCCTGGCACAATTGAATGAAATTTTACCAGATTTTAAAATAGATTTTTTTTAACAATACTAGTCATTATCTACAATATTTCTATATCACTTTGATATTTTCTGTCAGTTGTCAGTATAATGAATTAGGACTGATTAATGGTTCTCTTGTTTAATTCCCACATTTTACTATGTTTCATAAACCCAGCCACCTGTGCATAATAATTAACATATATTAATTGGATTGTAATTTAAAAAAGATAAGATTTCTTTGAAAATATAATGAATTTTAGTGATCAGCGAACATGCTTAAAAAATGAACACATTATTTCTTGCACCCTGGAATATCTTACACAAGCGCTAGTCATCAATTTTACATGACCATGGCTCATAATCTAACTGAACTGTCTTTGTCAGTTCACCCAACTGCTAAACCAATTGTTCTATGAAACAAAATATCAGATTGGGTGTTTTGATTCATCCACCCAAATTTTTCAGGATTAAACAATATCTTCTAAATGATATATATTAAGGAGATAAATACTTATTGATATTAGTATAAAAAATAAATCTGATTCTCTTAACCTTAAGTGATTTATTGCAGGAAAAATACAAGAAACAAACGATATATATTACATTATCAACAAACTCCATTGCTAAGATTTAAGCTAAATAATGTGCAGAAAATCCATTAAACCTTTTTTTAAAAGAAGATGCTATAATCTTAGCAGCTTTACCTGATTTATGAGTAAAAATTTAATGTAGGTAGAAGTAATAGTAGATTCATTTCAAAGGTGAAAAGGAACCCCTATGCTTTCATTTCATCCTTCAGATTTTGCTAGAATAGATAACAAAAATGAATTATTCATCCAGTAAAAATAACCCTTCTCTTTATAAAATTCAACTGATAGATTATTTGTAGTATTGAGTGTAAAGTGTTTTAAGATGTGATATAAAGTGTTATTTTATAGTCTTGCAGCGTAATACGATTTAACCTTAAATTTACAGTAAAAGCAAGTCCATTATCAATTTCTTATGGAAGAACTGCCAGTACATTTGATTATTTCATTAAAATTAAGCTTAGATTAATCTTTTTAAACTTTCTAGTATAATTCTCCAATGTTTGAAAAATATTTATTTTTTTTTTGAGATTGTTTTCCTAGTTATTGGGAATACCATTTTCTCAAAGAGTCCATGTCATTTTTTTTTATTTTCAGACACTTTAAATATCCATTTTCCATGTTATATATATGTCATCTCAATTTTATTATACAAAAGTCACTGATATACAAGTAAAGTAGATATTATTTTAAGGTAATAGTGGTTACGGTTGAAGATAATAGATTGAAATGAATTTGTAATGCCATTTCTTATTTCCATTGTACTATCTGTGTAATAATAATGATATATACCAGTTGATAAGATTAAGCAATTCAGATTGCAGAGAATATATTCAATTATTAATAAATGCCACTAGAGTAATATATTATGAATTTGTATTATATAACACAAGCTTAGTCAGCCATGTTGAAAATGAAAACAAAAATTCATTTGACTCCTCTGTCTTGTTAATAAGTCTTTTTATAACAATTTAACATTTTTCAATTAAAGTTTCTATTTTTTGTTTGTGCAGAAATTAGTACCATTTCTGACTTTAAACATAAGATGTAAAACCACCAATTCATTAACAATCTGTCCATTAATAAATAGTCAATTTTTACTTCTTCACATTATAATTTTAATATCTTTAGATTTAATAATATTGGTCTGACTATGATAAATGATCTGGTGGAATTTCAAACATTCCATTTACATTTATTAGATCTACTTTTGTGATCCAATAATCTTGTTTTCAGTTCTTGGTTCTTCCATGTGGTTCCCATTTTTAAATTTTAATTTAGGATGTATTTATTTATCTGTGCATTTAATTCAGCCATTGTTATTGCCTTCTTAAGGTAAGAAAGTACTTTCTTTTTCTTCCTGTTCATGATAATATAGCATCATAAATTATTATCATCAATATAATTCTATCTGTTACTTGCAGCATCTTGTTTGTCATACATCTTAATATATTTTAATGAAGAAAAATAACATTATAGCCCCTATAATTTTACTTTTCTTTCCTTGACTACTAAATTCTGAAACCTTCTCTCAACTATATCAACTGTCAGCTCTTTTCCTCTTAACTGTGTTATGACAAAAAAATTTATTCTTCACTTCTCCAATATCTCAGTAATCTCTAACCTTGTATTTTCATCTAGAAATAAAATATTAATTAGTTCAAATATCAAACTTTAAACTTATTCATTTATTATTAACTTTGGTTCACTGGATTTAAAAAAGAAGTAATTATAAGAAAGAATAAATGTGAATAATAAAGAATAATTATATATAAATTTATTATATAAATTTTATATATTGACAATTGTTATACTACAATACAATAAATACAAATAAAATTTAAAAGTATTCATGGAAGTATGGGTAATCTGAGGGAAATCATTTGTTAAATAATTTTACACAATAAAATTATATGTATATTAGATTGATCTCCTTTCAAAAAATAACTCACATGAGGCAGCGATTGCATATCCTTTCAAAAAACTTTAATGGAATCTTTTCACATCAATTATTTTAATATTTTGGCTATGGTTACATAGATAATGTAAAATATATTGTTTGTTTCTTATATTTTTATCTGTAATAAATCACTTATAAGAGAATCAAACATGTTTTCTACACTTCTTTCAATAGGCATTTTAACTTCATAATATATATGTTTAGAAAAATTTTTAATCATGAAAAATAGGGGTGGATGAAACATAACACCAGATTAGGTGTTTAAAATAACAATTGGTTTATCAGTTGGGTAAAGTGACAGATAAGTCTGATTACCCATATTCAACTTTATTGAACTGTATTTATGTGTTTATTATTAATATAAATCTGCTAATTTATATGAAGCTAATTTCATTTTTGATCAGAATTTAATCTGGTAAAGTGTCATTCAATTGGTGAAGAAAAGTGGAAACAAAGGATTAATGAACTAAACTTAAGTAAACTTACTCAAGTAAATTGAAGTAGTGATATTAAATAAATAATATTACACTGCTTAACATGGCGGTTAGAACTACTTGATTTTTAAACATACAATATATAAAGTGATATTGTTGCTAATTCACAGGGAAATAAAATGAAAAAATTTTCTAAAATCTTTTATATTGAGATCTTAAGTTATTTGTTATTAAAATAATTAAATTTTTTAATCATTTTTTTTTTTCAAATAATATTGTGTGAAGTCCAATTCAGTTTGACAGAGAGAGATGGTTAGGATAATTAAAATCAATATATACTATTATTTCATATTTGGTCTTATATTTTACTTATACAAATATTTCTTATAAATTATGATTTTTGAAAGTACATCATTTCAATTTGACTCAAAATGTTTGAATCTGAAAACAAATTCGATCACAACCAGTTCTTGGAGATTTAAAAATGGATTTATATAATTGAAGAATATTGAAATTAAACTAATCTAAGTTTGTATGATTTTTTTTTTTTGTAATAAACTGATCTTAATCTTTTAAAGAAATTGCCTTTATCCTTTCCATATTATATACAATATTATTAAACCTACCTTTAATGTTTTTTTTTGTTCTCAAAATCATTACACTAATTATATTAGCTACAGATATAATTATTTTAATTTACTTTTTTTTCTCTTATTTTATTTAATAATTTTTTCTGTGATCATGTTGAAAGGTTTTACAAATGATATTTTCCTTTTGGTTCTGAGGTCAAGCAAATGCTTTATATTATAAAAATGATTTTAAAATAATATTTTATTTTTATAATTTTTTTCAAGTGAATTTTAATAATACAAAACTTCTTTTTTTGCAGATGATACAGTTTCATTTGTAATACCATTGCGAGGAAGAGTGAATCAGTTTATAATTGGTTTGGGAAAAAGTCTTGCAGTACTTTTATGGGATGGTCTAGGTCCTGACTTTGAGTTACATGTGAAAGAATCAGTTGATAAAGACAAGCCTGGAAATAGATTTAATGATGGTAAAGCTGATCCGTGGGGTCGATTATGGGCAGGTAAAATGATAAAAAAGTTAATTTAGATAGATATTTAAATTTAAAATTCCTGTAACATATTTTTGTTTTGTCTTGATTAAATTAAAGAAATCTGTTGTTTTTTCAGGGGGTTAATAAGCATGTCTCTAAGTATTAAGCAGCTTTTTAGCCAATAAGCTTATTTTACAGCCACTGGATAGAAAACAGAGCACTGAAGTTGGTCCAAAGTAGCCCTACTACAATAAGACAGAATTCACTGGCCATATCATTAAGGTCCTTTCAGACTAGATTGGAATAGTTTATTACCTTTTTCAACAGTCAAAGTAGTTTGCATCTGAAGATAATTTGCTGAATTAATGAAAAAATAACTTTTGCTCATAAATTAATGCTTATTCTCCTACTTTGAACTATTTTCTAACAAAATTTTAAATTATTATTTATGATCTGAAAACAGTTTTACTGCTGGCAAGAAACTATATGTTGAGATGGTTTTTTTGTAACTAAATAATTATTTAAAAAAAAAATTAAATATTTTCCCCAGGTATAATTTTTAGCAAATATTTAACTATTTTTAATCCAACTACACTATACAGTTTGTTCTATAATGAAGGATATATACTCCACCATTTTTTTCTTGACTTGACTATAGTCAGAAGTAAATTTTACTTCTGATTTTGTATTATAATTTTTAAAAAATCTATATAAAATTAGTTAATATGTAACCTGTTTCAGTATAGATAATTTCAAAGTTGAGTTCTAAGATTCAAATCCTAGTAAAGGTAGTTAACTTTAATACAAATTTAAATACTAGATTGTGGATACCGGTGTTCTTTGGTGGTTAGGTTTCAATTAATTACACAACTCGGTAATGATTGATCTGAGAATATACAAGATTGCACTTCATTTACATTCATACATATCAGCCACATTCATCCTCTGAAGTAATACCTTATGGTGGTTTTGGAGGCTAAACAGGAAAAAAGAAAAAAAGAAAGATAATTTCAAAATATTCTCACCACTTAATTAATGAATTCCGCTACACCACTAGTCTCTTTATGAACTGGGTGAATAGTCACTATTTGGTTGAATGTCATCAACATCTTAAAGTACTTTACACCCAAATATAAAGCAGTATAAAGTAATATTGAACTCAGAACCAATGAGAAATCACTTTTCCTAGTAAGCCTAGCGTGAGATTCTTGTTACTCTTGTCATGGCTGGGCTATTTTCCTGAAGAAGTTGCCAAAAAGTGTAAAATTATGGCATCAAAACATTCTATAAATATAGTACTATAGATAATAAAATTATTAATAATTTTTTTCAGGCACAATGGGAGAAGAAAATCCTTTAGGTTCAGTAAAAATGAATCAAGGTACTCTATATCACTGGTCAATGACTTTATGTAAATTGGAAAATAAACTAAGTCCTGTTAGTATATCTAATGGAATTGCTTGGTCAGATGACATGAAGTTCATGTACTATGCTGACACTCCTACAAGACAAATTGATGTCTTTGATTATGATGGAGGAGAAATAAGTAAGTAAATTTAAAAAACTTCTTTATTTAACTAATATATGTTTCAAATATAATTTAAAAATTAAAAGAAGATTTGGTATTTTATCCTAATGTGTGTTTATAAGTTATTTATCTAACCACTAGACAATATGAAAAATAATAATTGTTTTTTAATAATAAATGTTATTTAAAAACATTTTTTTATAAATTTTGGCCATCTATGGACCACAAGAAATGACTATGTTTTTTGGTACTTTTTATCCTTTAAATTTCTGGCTATTCTCATTGTTTCCCGTTGTTGTTTTGTTTCTTTTTCTTTGAAAGATGAAATTTTTACTGTTTTTCTTTTCATTTTCTTGGAAACCTCTAAAAAGTCTGGTTTCTTTTAGAAATGATGATCTATTCTGAAATTCTATAATTTTCAATCAGCCCTGCATTTCCTTCTGCTCTTGATCTATTATTTGTCATTCTTGAGCTTGTTAATGTGTTCAAATATTTGTTTGTGAATCTACTCTGTCCATTCTCATTATGTACTTTTAGAATCTTACTCTCCTTTTGCTGATCATTTCTAATATTTTTTTACTACATTCATCTTTTTAGAGAAGTTCTGTCTGAGTCATAACCTGTAGTAAAGTCTACTAAGATTATCATACAATTTTTACATCTAGTAATTATTGATTTTAAATATAGAATTTGTTCTGTAAAAGATTTGTCTTTTACAAATCTGCCTCAATATTTTTCTAATTGCTTATCTACTGTAGGTTGGGTTCTGTTTTGGAGAGCTTTGGAGGGAATTTTTTATGTCATTAATAAAAAAGAGATACCTCTGTAGTTGTTTACATCTGTTTTTTCTCTTTTTTTTATTTAGTGGAAATTAGTGCAGTCACTGGAAATTTTTTCTGTCTGCCAATTATGGTTCTTATTTTTTCCAAGTGTATTTATCTTTCTTTTAGAGTAGGTTGGTTGCCCGGTGGGTACATTGGGCTTTGCTCAGTATTAAACCAAGACTTCAGCTGTTGAGTTGTGTTTGAAGGGGCTTTATTTCATTTGTGGTTTTTGTTTATCGGACTCAGTAGTTGCAAGAAACATAATTTTCTTTCATGAAGATGACAAGTATACTGATTTAGCAAAGCACACGTTTTTTGAGAAGTTTCCAAATATTCCTGTTCATCGCAGTGCGGTTTGAACTCTTATTGAATAATTTTGAACAACAGGCTCTGTTGAAGATGCTGATTGAAATGTAGGACCACACAAACTAAACAAACAGAAGTTGCTTGATATTTCAGAGGCTATAGCGGAAAGTCCATCAAAGTCAATGCATAAGTTGGCACAGCACCAAGATATTGGACTTGCTACTGTACATAAAGCTGTAAGAAAAGAACTGAAGCTTTTCCCCTACAAAGTAAATGTGTTCAAGAACTGGAATCTACACATCATACCAAAAGACTAAATTATTGTCAATGGTTTAGATGTTTTATTGACCAAAATTCCACAATATTAAAAGGCATCCACAACATTACGCTTTTTATAGATGAAGCATGGTTTCATCTGAGAAGGTTCATTAATTCTCAAAATTCACAACTTTGATTGACAACCAACTTCCATGAATTACATGAAAAATTTTTACACAAAATGAAAACTGAAGTCTGGGTCAGAGCGAGTAGAAATGCAATGTGGATTCAATTGTTTTTGAAAATACAGTTAATAGTCATCATGCTGTTCATTATCATGCTATTTTAAAAAACTTTATTAGTCAGTTAACAGAAGTGGAAATCACTCACGACTGGTTCCACAAGATGGCACCACAATGCACACAGCTAACAGGTTAATGACATTTTTAGGCAATGTCTTTGGTGAACAAAACATTTTGAGGGGATTTGTGACTTACATGGTCACCTGATCTGAATCCCTTAAATTATTTTCTCTGGGGAGTAGTGAAATAAGCAATGCATCACAACAGACCATGCATGATTACAAACTAAAAACCACAATAACGGCATATGTACAAGACACTTCAGTACATCAGCTGGTTAAAGTATTTGTAAACAAATAGAAAAGTGTGTAGTGATGTATTGATGTTGGAGGAGGTCATTTTCAACAATTTTTATAACTATTCCAGTTATTATAATATCCATTTCTATAATATAATGAAATAAAAATACAAAGTAGTATTTAAGAGAGTTTCATCATTACACTTCCAGAATTCCATTAAACAGCAATTTTTTGAATGTACTGAAGAATACTTTACGTTTGAACGAAGCATTAACTGTGTCATATGTGCAAAAAAACCCATTATTTTTGTCTTATTTTCAGTCCCATGATATTTCTGTTTATGAAGAATCAGGAGGCTACAACATTGTAAAAATTATAATAAATCCAAATTGGTATTTGTAAGCAAGTTCATAATTTGCTTACAAATACCAATGTAAGCAAGTTACTCACTGTCCAAACCAAACATTTCTAGCAATGTTTGGTTTGGACAGTTGATAGTATTCTTTGTTTGGTTAAACAATTTTAGTCTTTAATACATTATTGATTTAAGTTGGAAATGGCCTTGTGAAAATTGTAAGAGATGAGTTTGTTTCAAGCATATAATTCCAGATTGCTCAGATGAAAGTCTCTGCCCTTAATAAAAGAGAAAAGACAAAGGACTAATAGAATGAATGCAAAAGACTGATTTTTGGTAAATTTTTGGTTTTACAATGCAGGATTACTTTGTGTTTCAGAGCAATTTTTAATGTGCATTGTCCTATTTTTTATTTTTATCAAATTGCTGGTTTCTTGAATTTATATTTTTTGAAAGCATATATTTCTTTTCCTGGAATCACAGCTTTAGAGGTATGCTGTATGAAGGAAGGTACAGTTATTAGTCAAAAAATGGGGTATGAGTTTTTTGCATTTCTCAACATTTCATGATCCAGGAACCCCAAAAAAGGAAAAAATTGGGTGGGTCAATGTTCATATATACATATGTAAGTATGTGTGGTGGTTTGTTTGAAGCTTAATAATGTTTGACTGGATGAAATCATTTTTTTAAAATTTGGCACAGAAACTCATACATATGGGAAAATTTGCTGGTAAAAGTATGGGATCAATGTCTCCAGGAGCTGGGGTAAATAGTTTTAGGAGTCAATTTTCTCATAATTACATAGTTCAAGAAGTATATAGTTCTCAGAATTCTTAATGCATAGTTCATGCTTTCCTTACTATTAAAAAAAAACAAATTGCCCCCAAATTCTTCCCCTTTTTCAATTATTATGATCAATTACTTTAATGTTTTAAACTTTTTTCATGTTTTATTACTTTTTTCTACATAAGAATAAAATAATCAGTGCCAGGAAAGCATAACAGTAAGAACAATAATACAAAGTGTTTTATATAAGTATCCAAATTTTGAATAAAAATAAAGAATTTTAATTAAAAATGAGGTTTCTTTTTTTGAAGACTGCCATTTGTGACAAAAGTATCCTGAAAATTTATACAAATTTTTAGAGTTTCTTCAAAGTTTAATAATGCATTTTGGATGGAAATATCTAGTCAAAAATATTAAAAATTGCGACATCCATCAGCAACTTTTGGCTTTTGATTAGTCAAATGGCAAAAAAATTTTTTAAGATCTTTTCTAAATCTCTTATGAGATACTTGAACCTTGTACGTTTCATTACAAGCTGAAACTGTTCTGTGTTTCTACTAATCTACTAATCTTCTACTTCTAAATAAAAAGGGATTCTTTGGATTAATCAGCACCATAACTCCTGTTAAAGAAAAGTGTCATGGTCAGAAAAGTGTAAGGAATTCTCTGATTCCAGATATATTAATGACATTTTTATGATGTTCCGTACTATTTTCTTTACCATTTTACTTTCACTTTCATACAATCTAAATAGTAAGAAAGTGATTCCTACATTCTACCATTTATGTACCATTTTATCTTCTATGAATGAAGAACCATTCATTACCATCTTTCTTATGTCAAACAATCAACTTTTAAATCATAAACCAAGACAAATCTTTTAATAAAATAAATATAGATTTTTAAACCTGCATCATAATAATTTTATCCGGAGGTCCTGGGTACGAATCCCGATCAGGCATGGCATTTTTCACACACGCTACAATTCATTCATCTCACCCCTTTGAAGATATACTTAGTTGTCGTTCCAAAGGTTAAAAAAAAAAGGAAATCATAGTAATTTATTCCATCTTCTGGTATCTTCAGTGATTGATAACATTTAAAAACAACATACACTTCATAAAAACTGCCAGTGATAATATTGCAGAAAGACAACAAAAACATAAGTTTTTGTTAAAATTGAACAAATTTTGTTCAAAAAGTAGTTTAAAGTGTTAAAATCCATGTATATAAAACATTTTTGATGGATTTGTTATTAAAAATGTTGATAATTTTAAATAGTTTTCATCACTAATTATTGTTATCGATAAAACATAGCAAAGGTTTTCTTATTTCTATCATTAACCATGTTGAACTTTTATCCTTCTTAGTTAAAATAGTTTTATTTAGATCTGATTTATTATTAGTATTACACTCCTTAGAAATAAAAGCATGGATTCTTTCTCCTGCATCTCAATCTTCTTGCTTTGCATATACTTCATACTGAAAATCTTCTGCTTGACTAGGATTTTAATATAATCATAATTAATTTGAAAG
>JAAAKQ030145161.1:0-10236 GCA_010016005.3 Zanna intricata
GAGTGAAATATATAAAAACGAAAATATACAATTTTTACTTTTGTATGACAAATTGGCCCCTAAAGAATCCAGAAAACCAAATATGGCATGGAAATTTCTGTGACAAAAGTTGCGTACGTACGTATGTATGTTGGCGTGAAAATCGCCTTACTCGTATATCTCCAGAACTACCTGACCGATAATTACCAAACTTGGCTGTAATATTTTTATAGTAAGGCCATTGGTGCTATCAAATTTTCAATTTAAAAGGTGAGGGGTGGTGGATACAGGGAAAACGAAATCTTTTTCTGATTTTACATAATTAAAGTTAAATCTTTTTAAAAATAATTTTGTGTCGGCCTCCGTGGCGCGAGTGGTAGCGTCTCGGCCTTTTATCCGGAGGTCCCGGGTTCAAAACCCGGTCAGGCATGGCATTTTCACACACGCTGCAAATCATTCATCTCATCCTCTGATTTAATACCTAACGGTGGTTCCGGAGGTTAAACAAAAAAATTTTTATGAATATTAATAAACAGCTTTAAAAAAAAAAAAAAGTTGCTAAATTTCCCCCCTATCCCTAAAAATGGTTTTAATTTTGAGAGTTATAGAAGGTAGTACACAAGGGTGATTTTCGTTGGTTTTTTAAAATAATTTTGTGAATATTAATAAACAACTTTTGGAAATAAGATTTTTTGTTCCAAAAAAAATGTATTTTGTATAAAAATTTATTTTCTAAATTGCTAACTTCCCACTCCAAAAAATAGTACTAATTTTTTAAACGTTGTTGATGGCAATACAGTGGGGTCTGTTTCGTTGCAGAGTTTACTATTTTCATCTCGGTGGATTACAAATTTGTTACCCACCAAAGTGTAGTCTTGGTTACCCATCAAAGTTGGGTCTTAACCCAGCTCCCCTCTTACACACCACTCATTGCACTTAGCGGCCGGACTACTGCTACGTTTCGACGTCACAGATGAGCGGTAGAGTTAAATAAATGAAAAAAACAACGTGGCAGTCGCAGAAGTGGTTTAATAACTTCAATAATATCTAAAGTGTAAGAATTTATTTAAAATTGTCGCTAGTATATCCAAATGAAATACGGTATGTGCGCGCTCTTTAATTAGAATCATTGAATTAAATAAACAAAAAAATATTGTATCTAAATATTGATAAATATTTTAAATTATGTTTTGTGTGTGTGTGTGTGTGCATATGTCTAAGCCATGCGTCAGAAAAGAAACCGGGTGAGGGGAAGGTTCTTCAACTGTGTTGTCAGTTTTTTTTTAGATTTAAGTATAATCATAAATTATACTTAGTACTGTTAAATTAGATCTTTTTTACAAAACTACAACTATACACGAATTAGATAACGAATAAATAAAGGAAATAAAACAAATAATAAATGTAGATCTTCATGTAAAAACAAATAAATTATAATTTATATATTTATTCTTTTTACATATATGTTTCATATTTACAATTTTTTTTTTTTATATAATTATTACGTAATACTCCTTAGGAAAGGGATAAAATTTTTCAAAAAATTTCTTCTTACTTTGACTAGATATGTAATTAATTTCTAGTTACAAATAAATAGTATTTTAAAATACAAAGTAAAAGTGAAATAATTTATTTGATATCTTTTTAAAAAATTCACCACTCTTCACATATAAATAAAATATTTAATCATTTTATTCGAATGTATTTGTTTATCTATAATATTTTTTTTCTTTTAGTAGATGGTATAGTTTTCATAAAAAATGTAAATTATTCCATTGCAATGCAGATAGTTAGCCATGTGTACATATTGCGATTTGAATGTATTTGTTTAAATTCTATTGCAACTTATTCAGTACTGCCTTTATAGATAAATAATTTATGAGTATTTTAAAAATATTATTAATTGTCAACTCATATTATTAATTATAAAATTATAATTAATACTGATGAATAGTATTATATTACTATCAAAAGTAGTTATTACCATATTTATGGCTTTAAAATATTATTAATATAACGTTGATTTGATTATTACTAGGTTGTTACACCATTTTATAGTGTTATACCTTATTAATTTGGTTAATTTTTATATATTTAAATTATTTAAAGCGTTCTTTTTGCGGTGGGTATCATTACTAAATCTGTAAAAATATTTTACAAATGTTGTAATTACACAGAAACCTTACAGAATTATAAACATTTTTCACACACTGATATTTTTTCTTGACACAAATTAAAATTTATTAACGCATTGTACGCGATTTTAATAAATTTAAATCATTTTCTTTTTAACCTTTGTTGTATTTCCGGAAAAGTTTTACCTTTAGTTTCAAAAACTGCAAATAATGTGAAAACAAATGAAGAAAGACCGCATAAACTAAAGAAAAAGAACATGTACTGAACTCCAAAATTTGTTTTAACAGGTATATACATTTTGTTTGTTAAAAACGATCCTAATGCGAATACTATTGATGCTACGGCAGCCGCTTTTGATTTTACGTTCGACGGGAATAGTTCAGAAAGTAATGTCGATGGAATAACACCTACTCCTATTCCTTGACATAAACCGAACCCTAAAAGTGATGCGTAAGGTATCCATCTCATCGCATCTAAATTCGGGACGAGTAAATAATATAATCCCGTACATCCCATACAGATGGATATTCCGATGGACGATACAAGAAGTAAAGGTTTTCTGCCTAGACTATCTACCAACGGTGTGGCAAGGAAATTTGCCATCGTCAATATCACACCAAAAGCCATTATAATTTCGTTTTGTCCTAATATAGATAATCCGGATGAAAGCGGTAGTGTTGTCGAGGAATAAGATAAAGCGCAACTTATTCCGGTCAGTCTTTGAAAAGCTGAGCTTACCATTACTATTGCTGTCGCTTTCCTGTTGCTAGGAATCGTTATCAAATCGGAATACGAACCTTTCGTTTGCATTTCTTCTTCGACGTTATCTTTCATCGCCATTAATTCTTTATCGGTCTGTTCGCCGCTTTCTCTTAACCATTCTAAACTGGCTTTCGCTCCGGAGTATTTATCACGCATAAGCAAGGAATACGGCGATTCCGGCATCCACATGAAAGTAAGAAAAAATAAAATTGGAAGTATTCCTAATAATAAATTTAATGTACTATATGATACTAACGGTCCGGCGATGAATATCAATATTGAACCGCCCCATAAAAATCCAGTCATTATTGTACTTAATGCTCCTCGTATGCTTACAGAAGCGATTTCGCCTAAATACATAGGACATATCGTAAAAGTAACTCCTTTACCAATACCGCTTAAAAATCTTGCAAAATAAAGATAATAACGTGAACCCGTCGGAAAAGTAAGCATCGAACTCATTAGAAATAACGGTCCGGTGACTAGCAGTAATGTTTTTCTTCCTAAACGATCTACTAAAAACGCTGATGGTATAGGACTGATCATATTTCCGATATCCAACATGGCGACTGCCCATGAAGCTTCTTCGGGAGTTAAAGTAATTCTTGCTTCTCCATTAAGTAATTTTTTCAATGCAGGAGATGGCCACGCTATCCAGCAGCCGGTCACAAACATACAGAGGCATGCTGAAACAAACAAAACAAAAACCTTTTTAACTCTTGTTGTAAATATTAGTTTTCGTTATTTTAACTTAATTTCTATGAGTACAAATCTAGTATAAAAATATTGGAATCGGGTAAACGTTTTTTCGTTATCACCTGGGTGATGGCTTTAGGATCGCGTAGCTCTGGCGGTAATATTAATAAAATCTGTCCCTTGGATGATTTTGAAAGGCGAGATATTGCTGAGTATTTTTAGAAAGGTTATGATCATATTTACAGGTTTTACGTCTTAAAAACGAGTGGAAAGAAGTGAAATTTTACTAAAAAGAAAGAATGCTGCTCACGGTGATAAAAACATATGTGATATTTATGGACATAATGCAATATCAGTCGATGTGACACAAATCCGGTTCAAGCGTTTTCAATCTCTAAACTTTATGTCAATCATGCACCTCGCTCTGGTCGGCCAATGACTGAAAAAGTCGATGAAATTATGGAGAAATTGAGCAAGGTCATATTTAGCTGTTTTGGTAATGGACTAAAAATCGACCGAAAAAGAATTTTTAACTATTTGAAGAAGAAGGCTGGATGCGAAAAAACTTAGTGTTTGGGTGTCTCACGATTTAACAATTAAAAATTTAATGAATCGTAATTTCTGCTGTAAATTTTTGCCAAAACGAAACAAATTGATCCATTTTGGAAACGGCTCATTACGGGCGAAAAATGGATCACAGGATCACTCAGGTTTACAAAATTATATATATGCAAATGAAGTAGATTTATTTTTAAACTGTAATCCTTTCATATTACTTTTTGTATTGTTTACATTGAAATGTATTTACTGCTTGAAATCAAAGAGTAATATATTTTTAATTGCTGATAAATCGCTTACTTTATGAGTTTTAAAATGTTCTCTTCTTTAATCTGAGGTTCTCATTTGTTAAAAATTATAGTTTTAGCTACAATATTAGCTGTTTTATAGAAAATATTGCTTATTACCAGTGACAGCAGACTAACATAATTAAATAAGTTTCGTGTATAAATGCGTTTTATTTTGTTATCTTTCTGTACCATAAATACTAAAGAAATGGGATTTTGTGCTACAATGTCTTTGTTTATTTTTATTTATGCACATTATCTGAATTTTTTATGGTTATATTGCTTAAAAGAATTACGCATAATCACAATAATCTGTTGTAACAAAAGCATGAATTTAGTTACACTGATTTACTTGAAATCAATCGAATGTTTGCTATTTTTTTCATATAAATATTTATCAATGAGCGATCCCTTTCTTAACAACAGATTTAATTTTTGTTTTTAATCACTCAGGATTCACTTAATAAAAAAAAAAAAAAACAAAAAATTAATGGGTTATAACATTTATAACATACCCTTTTGGTAAAACTTATTTTTTTTTTTTAAATTTACTATAGAATGGATTTTTGCAACAAAAAAAATTGATGCGATGTAACTCACATAAAAAAGTATATTATGTGATAGATCACATAAAAATTTTAAGTGATCATAAAACTTTTCAGATTTTCAAACTGAAATTACTTTTTCCAATTTTTGGAAACAGGTTTTTATGATTTTTACATGCTGTGAATAAATATTAAAAGCCTTCACAGGAAAGAATTAAGGCAAATCAAGATGAAACAATTTAATGCCATACCTGACCGGGATTCGAACCCGGGACTTTCGGATGAAAGACAGTGACGCTACCACTCGCGCCACGGAGGCAGGCTAATAAATGATATTTAGTGCTTGGAGAAACACCTAATAGGTCATTTTTCATCTTAACTTGCATAATATTTTATGCCTCCCTGTTACCAATTCCCGTAAGAAAACGAAAGAATTTCATTTATCCGCCATCATACAAAGTTATAAAGTAATTAATTAATGTTCCTAACCTTACAGAAATTGAATTTTGTTCAAAGTTATTGAAGTTTGTAAAATTTTTACGTAATGTAGTCTAATTAATTTTTCATTAATGTAAACTTTTACAGCCAGACGACAAACATGTCATTTGGGAAAACCTGTTTGTTCAATATAATGATGGTAACTTACTTTTGTTATTATGTAAAATAATTATTATACTTTCGTTTTTTAATTAAAACTTTGGCGATAAAAGTTTATTTTGTTCATTTATTTAGGTACGATTGGTAACATGGTATAATGAGCTTGTTATTTTATGGTTGTAAACGTAAATCTATTCACAGTAAACTTTATATTATAACCAACTTCCCTGTTAATTAGATAATATATTACAGTTACACTATTTCGAAGTAGCCCAAGTTCAAATTTAAAATTTTCATTCAAAACAATCTTGTAGTGTTGTGTTTATGGGTATATATTTATTTATTTTTCTAATGTGTACGTTGAAAATATGTAAATGAGGTGACTCAGGCCGACCATTCTTGAGTCGTGTGGTTAACTGTACACTAACCACCAAAGAGGACCGTTATCTTCGATCTGGTATTCAAATACGAATAAAAGAAACGACCTTTGTTAGGATTCGAACCGAGAACTGTCGACTTGAAAATCAATTGATTTACGACTATTTTTACCACTAGACCAACCCGACAAGTCAGTGGTGAAATCGAATGCCCAATAATGTTTTAAATGAATGATTAATAATAAAAATAATAATTACTTATGAAATTGTTAACACAATAACAGTATTTAAGACGTGACGTTACATCGTTGTAGTAACGATTTACGCTATGGTAATTTGTTATTAAATTAATTATAGAAATATAATTATTTATGCCTAATATTTTGTTCAAGATATTTATGAAGTAATTTATTTCTTGAAAGTATATGTTTGATTACGTTAAACTAAGGTAAGGTTTTGTTATATATAAACAGAAATAATGACGTGTGAGGAACGTATGAGTAGGAGTTTTGTGTTTGTATTATTAATAAAATTGTAGTGGACTACTGTTCACACACTTTTCGTAAGCAAAGGGGACTTATTCGTTTTAGGAAAGTAGTTTCCATGTTGTATAAAACATGAGAATATTGTCACCAAAATCTGTTATATAAGTCTGCCAGAAATAAATTACCGATTTCTCACCACTGCTGGTGGAGCGCTAATAATACACGGCCTAGTGTCGGTACCCCATTTTGTAGTGGATGTCTTGCCATTTCAGTTACAGTCATAGCGTGGAATAGTGAGCATCACTCTTTCGTTATTGAAACGTATTTTAAAATTTGTCAACATGCAGCGATTGTTTCGTTCACACTTTCGGCCGCTAGAACAAAAGTTCTAGCGGTGTCCGATAGAACAAAAGTTCAGTTATTGGTCTCCAATTTTAAAGCTACCGTTCAACTTTGAAAAAGAAACCACCAGTTAGGCTTTGAAGCGTTCTAACACCCGAAAGTATTGAAGTAGTGAGACAAACAGGTACATAGGCTCCACTTCGCTGAGCTCTTAAACACGCTGCTGCTTAACAAATCGGTCTGTAAGGAGAATTTTTCACGCGGATTTACAGTTTCATCCTTTCAAAATGATTTTCGTGCAGCAGCTAAATGAATGTGACTGGATTAGTTGTATTGCTTCTTTCCATACTATTCTGGAAAATGTTCCAGTGAACTCGATTGTGCTGTTAAGTGACGAAGCCCATTTTCATTTATCGGGTTGTGTTAACAAACAAAACTTTCGATATTGTGTAGAAAATAATTCCCTACAACTTCATGATCGCCTTCTGCGCTCTGTGCTTGTTACAGTTGGGTCACTTAGTCAGGTGCGCAGTTGTTGAGTTTGTAATAATAGGATCATCCCTTTCTCCGGAAGAGTAGTAATCAGTTACAGTAACCTCCGAACGTTATGTAAAAATTTTACACGACTTCCTGCTACCAAGATTAATGAACTCGGGAATCAAGTCGAAAATTTATGGTTTTAGCAAGATGGGCCACTGCTCACACAGCAAGACAATAAATGAATTCCTCAGAGATATGTTTCCCGGACGTCTTATTTCACAATTAGGAAACATCCCATGACTTGAACGGTCATCCGATCTTGTTGCATGTGATTTTTTTCTTCGGCGACATCTAAAGGCTGAAATCTTTAAACAGATTGTTTAAAAGCTTCTATCCATATACAAATTTGTTTAATATCATTGGATTATGACAAGAAAAGTAATGTGTAATTTTTAGGGAGAGGTTAGAGGCGGCATGTGAACGACATAATTTTTAAAAATTAATAAAGGGTATGTAATAATAAATGGCAAAACCTGATCATTCAGAATACATTTAATTTTTTTATAATCTTGTTGTAATGTTATTTTTTATTTATACTTCATATCGGCGATTTATTTCTGCCGGATCCTATATTTATTAAGTCTATATTTTTCTTTTTTTTTTTATTAAGTACTACCTAGTATCATATATTAAGGTAATTAAGTTAACAATATAATATTCAGCACTGTACGGTGGTCTTCTAATTACTGATTAAAAAAATGTACTTATATACTTACTACGTATTTTACTTATGTACGTATGTAAAAAATACTTATATATTACGTATATAGAAATAATAATGCCAAGTAATTTATTCTCTACGGTTTGAATGACTTGCTGTTATTGTGTCATTATGCAAATTTTAATAAATATGTATTATTCTGTTATTTTTTTTTAAACAACTGAGACTCGTCACGTGTAAACTAATCTGTAACTAGCTACAGCATTGACTGCATTAACTGCATTGTCGATTTTAAGTTTTGTCTTAAGTTTCGATTTAAAATTACTTTCCTTTATTTAATTTTTTCTTTTCACGTTTTTTTAATTTCGAAGAAGATACTTAATTAATAAAATAAATTACAATAGAAATATCTATATTTATACTCATTCAGTTTACTTAGTAATTACACTTACATGTTGGTTGTAAGTGTACTCGCACTAAGAGCGAGATTTCTTTACTCGGTTAACAAGCATAAGAAAATATGATTCTATAAATGTCTTACTGAAACGCTTAAGTGTAAACAGCTAATACATAAAATAATTATCTTCATATCACCCAAGTTAGTCTCGTTTACGCTTTGTTTGCTTGATTGTATTTAAGTTAGAAATTTCTTAAGAGCTAATTACCAGTATAATTAAATTGCTTCAGTATAAGTAACAACTTTAACTTGCTAAAAAAAATAATACTCGTCTCTTTAAGCTTTTAAAAATAAGTGCACACAATAGATCTTAATTCATATCATTCTTTAAATATACTGTTCCATCAAAGTTGTCGTATTGTGATTTCCGTCCAGTTAAGGTAGGAATATGGCCGAGGGGAGATTGGACTTGTTTTTGAGGTAGGTTCCACCATTATGTTTGGTTATTAATGGAGAAGATATACACAACGAGTATTATTGCGAATATTTACTTTCTTGCATACCCTTTATTTAGTGCTACCGGCTTTATATCAAAACAATCAAAGGCATCAGAAACTGTCAATTTTTATGCTCTAGGATGACTTTGATAAACCGTTCATATTTTACATAAGAACCAATGCTTTTTACTTTCTTGTACGAAGTAAAGGAAATATTATAATCGCGAAAAATTTCGGTTTTCAGATTTCAACGGAAATATCCATTTTGATCATCCCTGAATTCATTTTGACTAATTTCGGTTTGACCATACCTTGAACCATTCCTTTTAATTGCTATCAACTGAAAAAAACGTAACCAAAAAGCCTAGAATCCAACAATTTGGCTTTTGGACTTTTTCTTACTTGCAGTAACACGTTTTCATTAAGAGCTATTCAACGATATATCATACTTATTTTCATTGTCCAAAGTTATAGCCAAATAAAATTTTATCAATGAAATATTTCGATGTTATCTAAGGGGTACACACATCGGTTCGATTCAGACTTCTTTTTTTTTAAATTATATATATTGATCTATTATTTATTATTAACCTATGATTGTAAAAAGAAAATTACGATACATAATAACTCAATAATAACATATATATATATATATGGAAATATAACAGAAGTTATTAATGATATGAAATTTTATGTACTGTTCATTTTTTAAAAATGTAAATATATAATTTAACAGGCGTACAAGGAAGTCATGTGATGTCTTTTTGATTGATTATTTTTTTTATAACTAACTGATCAGTTAATTTAATTTCTTATCTTAGATGCGAGTTCTTATATCAGTTAATTTAATTTCTTATCTTAGATGCGAGTTCTTATATATATATATTAGAATTTTCTAATTACATTTTTATTCGTAATAATTATATATATTTCTCTTCAATAAATGAAAGATAATCTTTAACACTGACCTTTAAAATAAAATTTAATTACCTTTCAGTTTTTTATTCCAGTCTGGCCAGATTTCTCTGTTTGTTTTAAATATTATTATTATTATTATGATTTTAAATTAATTTTTATAATACATGTTATCAAATTAATTATTACACAATAGGTTAACAAAAATTATTTTTATCTTATAATTATTTTAAAAAAGAACAAGTAATGATTAACGCGTAAATTATTGATAAAATTTTCTAATTATTTATCAATGCTTTTTGCGTTGCTAAGTAATTGTTCCGTTTTAAAATTATCGAATTTCTTCCTATTATGTTTTGTTGTAATTTTGTACTAAATTAAAAGCTATAAATTTCTTTTCCTGAAGAACAATGATTTTTTTTTCGGTTATATCAGATGAACATAATATATATATATATATAT
>JAAAKQ030145184.1:648-13122 GCA_010016005.3 Zanna intricata
TAAGAATTGTAATCTAATCTTTGTAGATTAAGAATTGTAATCTTAAAAATTGTTATACGTTAACATTTTGAGAATTAATATTATATTATTTTTAAGATTCACACAATATCTAACATAAAAAATTACAATTCTTAATCTAATTATTTTTAGATTAAGAATTGTAATCTAATCTTTGTAGATTAAGAATTGTAATCTTAAAAATTGTTATACGTTAACATTTTGAGAATTATTAATATTATATTATTTGCCGGCCTCCGTGGCCGAGTGGTAGCGTCTCGGCCTTTCATCCGAAGGTCCCGGGTTCGAATCCCGGTCGGGCATGGCATTTTTCACACACGCTACAATTCATTCATCTCATCCCTCTGAAGATATACTTAATTGTGGTTCCCAGAGGTTAAACAAAAAAAAAAATAATATATATATATATATATTATTTAGACAATTTTTTGATTCCTGCTATAATCTATGTTTCTGAAAAACTGTTTTTTTTTTCTTTTTTTTTTAATCTCAATATATTGTTTCAATTAAATTTCCAATATAATATTAACATAACTTATTACAGCCTGTGATAAAGTAAAATAAACACTGTTTATTATTTTACATCTAACATATTATATTTAATATATAAATGAAATTGTTTCTTTATTACGACTTGTTTAATACCGAATAGTTAAAATTTTGTTCATTAACGACTAAGAATAGATGACAAAAAAAAGTTAACATATGAATAAATAAAATTCTTTACATATAATATTAATGTATAATAACCTAATCAAAAAGATTTACTTTATTGAAGAAAAGTTTGAGAAATTAAATACAATTATTTAACTTAACAAAAAATTGATTGTAATGTAAAATAAGATCACCTTGGATTTGTATTTTCATGTCATCATAGCTCTAGAGCTAGCTATGTTGCAAGAAAAAGAAATATGGTAATCAATCAAAAAATGGGGTACAGATTTTTTTTATATTTGTCAACATTTCATGATCCATAAATGCCAAAAAACATTTTTAAAAAATGCGATGATAATGTTCATATGTGTATTTGTGCAAGTGTGTTGATATGTTTGAAGCTTAATAAAGTTTGACTGGATAAACCGATTTTGATGAACCATAAACTTATACATATGGAGGCAATTTGTTAGTAAAATTTTAACGTCAATTTTTTTTTTTTAATTTTGCAAACATAAAACTTCACTTTATATTAAACTCAGTATATGCGTACATGATTATCTTACTGTTTAAAAAAAAAACAAAAATTGCCCCAAAATTTCAAAATTTGTACTAATTTTTTTGTATTGTCTTCCGAGGTAGGCATTGTAGGAAAGTGTAAGGCGAATAAAAAAAAATTTGGGGACATTATTAGGGATGAGGGAGACGATAAAAGTTTAGAAATATAGACTTTTTGAATTTTTCAAAACTTTTTTGAATTTATTTAAACTTTTAATAGTTATAATAAACTTATATTTATATTATAATGAAGGATGAATTAAAATAAAAATTTCATTATAATTCATCCTTCACCTCCCCCCCCCCAAAAAAAAAAAATAAATCTTATATAACTTTTTGTTGGTTGTAGATTTTTTGGTTGAATTTTCTTTTTTTTTTAGTTTTTTTCCATTTAACATAATAGATGTAGAAGAATCAAACAAATTTCTTGGAAAGTGGTTTTGAAGGCGAGGAGAGCAGAAAAAAAAATGATCTTTTGTATTTTTAAATTTTTTTGGTTTGTTTACTAATAATAATTCTACTGTATCATTTCATCATAAATTATTCCAAAAAAAAAATAAATCTTAGGTAACTTTTTTCATATAATTATTTTTCACTGTATAAGAACAGATAACCAATGCCAAGAAAGTGTTACAACTTTATTGACAGATTTTTTTTAAAATTTTAAAATAGAAATTAATTATCAGAACAGGTGTTTACATCTTTGTAATATTAACTTTTTTTATATATGCTATTCTAAATTTTCATAAAATAAATTGCAGAAATCTTTCACAATATTTCTACTTTTTCTTTTAAATTAAAAAAAAAAAATTGATTTTTCATTTGTGAATATCGCCATGTTTTAAAATAATTTCTTCTTTATTGAAAAAATAAGCTTTATTATTATTATTATGGTTCACATATCTATCTTTAAGACAACAAAATTTCTTAAATCATATTTCTTTTCATCCCTGGTAATTTGATACTATTAGGTTTTTTTTTTCCTATATATAAAAATTTAATCCGCATTGTTGGCATACCTATTAGTCAATTCTTTGCCTATTAACAATTTTTTTTTTTTTATGACAACTTACTTTTAAAATTACTTATATTTTTTTTTTTTTTTTTTTTTTTTTGTTTAGCCTCCGGAACCACCGTAAAGTATTAATTCAAAGGATGAAAGAGGATGAGATATGTATGAATGTGAATGAAGTGTAATCTTGTACAATATCAGGTCGACCACTCCCGAGAAGTGTGGTTAATTGTAACCCAACCACAAAAGAACAGCGATATCCACGATCTAGTATTCAAAATCCGTATAAAAATAACTACCTTTATTAGGATTTGAACCTTAGAACTCTTGACTTCGAAATCAGCTGATTTACGATGTCGCGTTAACCATTAGACCAGTCCGGTAGGCTATATTTTTATTTAAATTTTCTTAACCAACACCAAGTTATTAAGCTTTATACTCGTATAAAAAGATATGAACCTAACAGATAATATAACATACGGATGATCCATTTAATTAAATCTAATAGATTGAATTGCCGGCCTCCGTGGCGCGAGTGGTAGCATCTCGGTCATTCATCCGGAGGTCTCGGGTTCAAATCCCGGTCAGGCATGGTATTTTTCACACACGCTACAATTCATTCATCTCATCCTCTGAAGATGATACCTAACGGTGGTTTCGGAGGTTAAAAAAAAAAAAAAAAAAATTTAATTAAATTTTTTAAATCTTATGTAGAACTGATTCAATATAATATTTTAATTATTTAGGAAAGATGAAGATATTTCTTGATAGTTATATAAAATGTCAAATAATTAGACAATAAAAATCCGTCGTTATATATAAACAATGATCTTTGGAACGATATGAAAAAACTTAAATATTAGATAGGAATGTGTTAAGTGTGGAGAAAGTTAATAGATATATTTTAACATGATGTGTAGAATCTGTGTTCTTCTAATGATATTTAATTTATAACTTAATTATTGTTTATGTAACCAATATTTTATAATGTATGCTGTATGATGTTTAGTACAAAATTAAAATAATTTTTGACTGGATAAAATAATAATTATGATTTTTAATTGTTTATCTAACTGTGATATAATTTCTTCAATTGCTTTTTTGAGTAAATTACAGATCTGTAAATACGATTTTTCTATCACGCTTAGTTTTAAATAAATTACGCTTCAAAAAAAAAAAAAAAATTAAGGGAAAATATAGATAAAATCCCTAAAATTTATAATTTTTCATGGCCACATCTGTTAGAATAATTTCGCTGATGCTTTTTTTTTATAAACAGCCTCAGGCACATACCGAAGTACTGAGAACGTTCTTTTTGTCGGCTTCGAAAACCCGAAAGATTTGTAATTTTTTGAAATAAATTCCAACCTTGCAGTCTTGATCCTAACAGCTCGGTTTGATTTTTTGTTAAATTTAAATCCCTAACCGAGTCATTTAATTCACCTTAAGGTATAAGATGTGGTGTATCGGAAAATAATTCAAAATCAAAATCATTGTTGTCTTCTACTCCTACATAATTCTTCATTGCTGCTTTCGAAATGTACATTCATAGGCGGTTCAGGAACCGGAATAATTTCACTGAGAGGTACGGCCCTGATTGCCGATTGCAATGTAGGATATTTTATAGTACGTTTAGATTTTGTAGAAATTCCAGACACACTTTGTAAATAAAAGTCTGTTACATGATCCTTTGGTTCACGCCAAAACTATAGGTACACCAAACGGCAAAGCGTTCCGTGTACCTTTCAGCCATCCTCTTAAATATATAGAACAATTAGTGCATAGTATACGAGGAGCCGACGTCTTCTCCTGATCACCAATTTTACACTGAAAGTACAAACGATATGTTTTTTTAATTAAAGTTAGAATGTTTTTTTTCTGTTTGATTTTACGGTAAACTCATCACTTACATAATAAAAGGCATTCACATCGTTTACACAATTTCGAGGCATTATGACATGACCCTGACTGTAAAAAAACTTAAGATGGTAACAAGAATGAACAGAATTAATTCATTCCTAAATCCAGAGCTTAATACTCACAACGCAGCTTTTTTCAGCTACATGTTTTGACCTGCACAGATATATTAATCTTGTTCATGAAAGCTCACTCTTCAGTAATAAATATTGTGTCGTAGCCGGCCTCCGTGGCGGAGTGGTAACGTCTCGGCCTTTCATCCGGAAGTCCCGGGTTCGAATCCCGGTCAGGCATGGCATTTTTCACACTCGCTACAATTCATTCATCTCATCCTCTGAAGGTATACTTAACTGTGGTTCCAGAGGTTAAAAAAAAAAAAAAAAAAAAATATTGTAATATGTGACTGTGTTATCATTTAATTCAATGTCAAGTGTCGTTTATTTACAGCTTACAAATTATGTTAACATAGTTAAACAATAAAAAATGAGCTAACAAAATACAACAGTGCAGGAGCGTAGGAGCTTAAAATGCTAACTATACGTTGAAAAATTAAAAAAAACCCTTAAATTAAAATTTAAAAATTTTTCATGAATGGTGGACACAATAGAAAGATTCCGAGTTCATATTCGTTTTCAGCATCAAAAAACTTATTGAAATCATGTATCGCATATTAGGAAACAAAAATAATTTTTATATTGGCCTATATATCTATATATAATGTCATAAATATAATAATATCGTAGTATAGGTCCATAATTAATCCTTTTTATGTCTAACTTTTTTTTTTACAGGAAATACTTACACTCTTCGTTAAGTAGAGTTGTTAGTTTGATAATTATTAAAAAAACAGATATATTTCAGTCTGAAATAAATAGCTGTGCATTTTTAAAAATAAGTTTTACTGTGGTTGATTAATTTTTTTACTCTTTTTTTTTCTGTTTAGCCTCCGGAGCTACCGTACGGTATTACTTCACAGGATGATATGTATGAATGTGAATCAAGTGTAGTTTTGTACAATCTCAAGTCGACCACTCCTGAGAAGTGTGGTTAATTGAAACCCAACCACTAAAGAACACCGGTATCCACGTTCTAGTATTCAAATCCGAATAAAAGTAACTACCTTTATTAGGATTTGATTTGGGGGGTGATGTTTTCTAGTGTACCTGTTTGGCATGTTTGACACTTAATAACTTTTGACTGATAAACTGACTTTGATGTAATTTGATACAGGGACTTGTGTATATGGGGCAATTGGTTGATAAAAATTTAGGATCAATATCTCCAGGGGGTGGAGTACACAGTTTTCTCAAAATTTTGCAAACTATAACCTCACTTTATATTAAGCTCTGTACATGCATACATCTTATCTCAACATTTAAAAAAAAAACTTGTCCTCATATTCTCCTCTTCCTCCAAAAATTGGAAAAAACTATATTTTTATTTTTTGCATATTTTTTAAACACACTTATTATGCCTTCTGAAGCGTTAATAGTTGTCCAAAAAAAATACTTTGGGAGCAATATTTGGAGGATAGCTAAAAAATGTAAAAATTATTGATATTTTTTTGAATTTTTAAAATTTTTTTATGTATCATTTTATTTCACTATATAAGAATAGTGTGGTTAATTGAAAATCCAACCACTAAAGAACACCGGTATCCACGTTCTAGTATTCAAATCCGTATAAAAGTAACTACCTTTATTAGGATTTGAACCTCAGATCTATCGACTTCGAAATCAGCTGATTTGCGATGTCGCATTAACCACTAGACCAGCCCGGTGGGATGGTTAATTTTTTTACTGAAATTGGGTATAATAATCAAACATAATCTTGATTATTGATTATCTTCGGATGTAAAATCGGTTTATTTTATAGCGTTACTCTTTATACTGGCCGAAATAAATCATTTCAAATTAAGTTTATGACGTATTTTAAACATCATTCTCATTTGTAATTTCACAAATGTTTTTACAGAGTTCAATAAATGTTTACTTTATCCTATTGTGCTTGTTTTATAGAATCTCGTTTGAGTTAAACAAAGAGTGAATAAGCCTATATTAAGTTTTATTTTGCATGAAACGTTGGGCACTACTTAACATTCAAGCGAGATTGGTCAGTTGTTAACAGAATTGATTATTATTGGTCTACTGTAGAAATGATTTATTCAATAATTTATCTTTAACGTATTCAACGTATAGCTTTTTACGCTATTTTAATGTCTTTATATAGGCAAAACAGTTTAGTTTATGGTAAACCTCTTATTTTCTTTTAAATATGAATGAAATATCGTTCTTTTTCTCGTAAAATTTTGGTCAGTAGTCGTACAGAAAAAAAGTAATTCGCAATAGAGGTATCATTTCTTTTTATATCAGAATTTTACTATAAAAACGTCGAGTACAAATTTTTAGTCGAGTTATTTTTATTTTTTTACGAAAATTTCGAAAATGGAATTTGGATAATTGATTACTAGCCCCTACACATAGCCCACCGCGCTGGTCTAGTGGTTAACGCGACATCGCAAAACAGCCGATTTCGAAGTAGAGAGTTCTGAGGTTCTCAAATCCTAGTAAAGGTAGTTTACGTAGTACTTACGAATTTGAATATTAGATCGTGGATACCGGTGTTCTTTGGCGGTTGGGTTTCAATTAACCATACTTTTCAGGAGCAGTTGACCTGAGATTGTATAACCCTCATCCTCATTCATTCTTTGAAGTAATACCTTACGTTCCGAAGGCTAAACAGAAAAAGAGAGAGAGTGCCCCTATATACATATATATATATATATATATATATATATATATATATAATATGTGAGTTGCTATAAATAATTTTCTAATAATTGTTTCTGTATGGTTTTGTTGTACTATAACTTCATTCGAGGTCTTTTGATTAAATACTGGTATACAATAGATTACAAAAATAACCTTGTTAACTTAAATGAATTTCCTATCAGTCTATACGGGTAATTTGGTAATTTTAATTACTTTTTCATTGTAATACAAAAATGTAATTCATTCTTATTGTGTTATTCACGCATTCAGAAATACTTACAGCGTTGACATTTGAAAATGCCACTTAAAATCTTAAACTCAATAATTTCTGGCCCGTTAAATTTTGTATCCTCTAATTTTTGCTTGGAAATAGCCTTATTGAAATGTTTAAATTTATGTTAACGATAAGTGTTAGACAAATTTAAACGGCATTACTTGATTATTCTTTACACTCTGGGAAAAAGAGCGAGGTAAGTACACTAAGTTGGACCATCTAAGCTCGAGCTTCAATAAATTATTTTTAATTAAATAAATTTTGAATGTTTTTGAACCCTTGGAAATAAATCGAATAAGATTAATTTTCTGCTGTTTTGGATGTTCACATTATATTACAAATTTTATTCGCTACCCCACTTACGAGAATCTAAAAAATTTCATCAAAGTCGGTTTATCCGATCAAAGCTTTAAACAAGCTAACACTCACACTTAGTACATATGCACTTACGGACAAATCCAGTATTTTTTTTTTTTCTTTTGTTTTTCTAGGTCTCTGGATCATGAACGTCGAGAAATGGAAAAAAACGTACCCTATTTTCTGACAGATTACCATACTTTCCTTTTTGCAGTATAGCTCTAGATCTATTATGACAAGAATGTAAAAAAAAAAAAGAAAAAAAAAAAGTTTAATTGTTAGCTAGATACTTTTCTATCTTTACTAGATCTGTGCAGAATCTTTTCCTTCGCTACCTGCAGTTTTTTTTAACTTAAACGAGTAATAGCAAATAAAATTTCTGCTATTATCGAAATAAGTTCAAAGAAATCTCTTTCGATTTCTTATTCAGATCTTTGAACTGTGATAAAAATTGTTAGGATTTAGTAAAAGTTATCACGTTAAAAGTTATTAGGATTTGAAATGTAAGGTTCACGTGAATCCTGAGAATTGTTTTTTACAAAACTGGTTATTAATTTTTTTTGCAGCATTTAAGAATCTAATTAAAATAGCTCTTTTTTAACCAACAATTTTTTCCTTCGATGTTATTAAAATACCCAAAAAATTAAGTATTTAGATGCTGTTACACAAACTAATAAATATCTTATTCTGATCGATAAATAATACATTATAATAGATAATTTCAGGAGTGCGTTGGTTTGCTACTTGTAATATAATTCAAAAAATGGCCCAATAACCCAGCATTAGCCTGCACGGTTCAAGAAGAACCGTTGTTAAACCTTAATCAGAACAGCGTGACAAAATATACAATTATATACGTTCATATATAAAATAAATAATAAAAACATTTGTTAGTCTCGCTTAAAAATAATAAATACATAAATAGCAATATAACAGTCTGTAGGCATATATGTATAAATATACTTTTTTTGGCCTGACGTTTTGAAGGGTAACCAGCAAATGATATAGGTATTTTAGACAGGAATGTTCGTTGAGATTATACATTTTTAATAATAAATAAATCTTTATTGCGATCAGTCCATAATAATTCATTAAACGGAACATGTTAACAGTGAATAACTTGATCAAAGTAGCACTACAAAATTCACAGTTAATTATAGGTATATAATAAAAAATAAATAGGGTAGAAGGTCAATATTAATTATTTAAAATATAAACTCGTGAAAATGTAAATACGGTAAAAATATTTAAAAAATAATTCATAATCAGAAGGAGTTAAAGGAAATTATTTGAGCAAACATTTATGTGTTTGATAATCAGACGTGCTGAAAAATCTGATTTTTTTAATGAAGTAATTGTAATTCATTTAACCTTTTAACAAAATGCTTTTAATTGGTTTAATTTTATTGCAAACTTAATCGTTTTATAATTTTATAATATAATTTTAGATTAGACTATTATAATTTTATCGACGGAGGAGACATTTACAATGACAGGACGTAAGACGACATAACTTCATCATATGACGACCATCGTTATATAATTTATATAAAAATTTTAGACAGACTATGAAGTTTTAGTTTTAATAAAATTAAAAAATATATTTTTGAGTTCCTGATGATGGATTAGTTACGTTCCGAAAGCGCTTGGACTAAATATATAAAATTGTCGCTAAGCGGGTTTAATTATTTTACAATTATCCAAAAATATCTCATTATAGACAGCTTAAATAATATCATTATCATTTATGAGAATACCATCCAGGTTGCTAGCTTACTTTTATCTAAGAAATACAACGCAGTGATTTTTGTCCATAAAGTTAGGTAGTTAAACCCATACTATATATATATATTTTTTAGACAAGATTCGTAAACCGTTGTATAATGACAATATTATATTATGCGCGTAGAATTTATATATCTATATACATACACACAAACACGATATGTGTACTGGTTTGGCATGATTTCTGTCAGATAGTAAACCAGATCTACAGAACCAGTCCGGTCCGGGAGCAAACAATGCAATATCGAGAAACTTCAAATGAGGCGGTTATAATGCTCGAATTGTTTGAAAATAAAGGGTTGGAAATTCATTCTACGTCGCGGATTGAATGATAAGAAACAATGCGAACAGTAAAAAAAAAAAAGTGGGAATTGAATTATTTCAATTAATACAAACATCGTCTGTAGAAAAAAAAAATGGACAAGTATGCCGTTCGGTTAGCTTTTAAATGTGTACGTAATAAGGTAACATAAACGTATAATGTTAGATTTCATGTACACTAGAATTCACTACAATTTATAAGATAATTTAAAAAAAATATATTATTTATAAAATAATATGTACGCGTTCTGCAGTTATATTCGGATAACCTTTATTAATATTTTCTATTCAATTTTCCTATAAATAATATATTTATTATATTTTCTTCTGAATTTTCACGTATTTTCTGCTAAAACCGCAAACTTATTCCAAAAGAAATCGTTATTTACGTTGAAAAAAATCAGTAATGTTTAACTGATTTTATAAAAAAAAAAGCAGGTTTTTATTTTTTTCAGGACTTTTTTCTTTTCTAAGTTCGATCGTTTCTCTTTTACCAAATGTACTGCTTTCCATAATTATTTTTTATTTTATACAGGAAATTCGGTTACAATATTTTTCCGTAATAACTTTTTTCTTTTTTATTTCTTTTAAGCCCTGGAATCACCGTTATTACATTTTTATACTTATATTAAATTTTACAGTTATTACATTAGAGGATGAAGATGAATGATTTGTAGCGTGTGTAAAAATATCATGCCTGACCAGAATTCGAACTTGGGACCTCCGGATGAAAGGCTGAGACGCTACCACTCGAGCCACCGGAGGCCGGCTTCCGTAATAACTTCTCTCTTTTATCTGTTTAGCCTCCGGAACTACCGTTAAGGTATTACTTCAGGGGATGGATGATGTGTATGAATGTGAATGAGAAGTGTAGTCTTGTACAATCTCAGGTCGACCACTCCTAAGAAATGTGGTTAATTGAAACCCAACCACCAAAGAACACCGGTTTCCACGATCTAGTATTCAAATCCGTATAAAAATTTTTATATTTACTAGGATTTTAACCTTAGAACTTAAGTGTAGAATTTTTAACGATAAATTACCTGGTTTATATAAATGAAGATTCTTAAACCTTTATTTTATCTTTGTTGTTGTTCAGTATTGCATCATTGTAGTAGAATATATATCGCAAGGTGATGTTATTATGGTACATAAAGTATTTTTCATACGAAAATTGAGAGTGTTAATTAGAAAACTTAAGCTTTAAACATAATATTTTTTCGCGTTTCATAAGAACGTAGTTCTAGTAATCTCTTGTGTCATTTCTTTGAACTCATTTTTTATTTTTATGAAGATGTAGATTTCTTTTTAACCCTTTTTTTTACGGATGTTGTTTTACGTACTTGGAGATTTTTTTTGGCAGCTTAACTAAATTTAAAATAAAACTGTAAAATTTAAAATAAAACCCAATCGAATAAAAAGGCTGAAAAATTGAAATTTTTTTTTTCCAATTTCAGCTGTTTGAAGGTGATGTTAATGAAAATTATAATCATAATTTAGCACTGATTCCAAAAAGTTGAAATTAAAAAACCGTAATTGCGTTTTTTTAAACAAATTACTTCTTTCTCTTCGACTACACTTTTTAATTCTTGTTTTTCTTTTTGCAAGTAATTAAATTTCCGTTTCTTAGTTCAGTCATGCGTACTTTTTTTTATATATCTCAGCTCTCCTTAGTAATAATAAAATAAATTTTATAAAATTTTAAATAATTTCGCTATTTGGATTCTTTTTTGAAAAAATTTCTCCAATCAACAGACTGTTAATAACACTGATGCACGAAAAAACTTTTTTAATGTTTCGTTATGTGTGACACCATTTCTTGAATTGCTTTTTCTTTGCGTACACTACGGATCTGTAAACAAAATTTTTATATCACCCTTAATTTTAAATAAATTACGCTTCAAAAAAAAATTAAGGAAAAGTGTAGTTAAAATCTGTAAAATTTGTAATTTTTCATGACAATACCTGTGTTAGAATAATTTCGCTGATGATTTTCTTTTATAAATAGCCTCAGGTACACCCCGAAGTACTGAGAACGTTCTTTTTTTCGGTTTCGAATGCCCGAAATTTTTTTATTTTTTTGAAGTAAATTCCAACCTTGCAATCTTGATCCTAACAACTCGGCTTGATTTTTGGATTAATTTAAATCCCTAACCGAGTCATTTAATTCACCTTGTGGTATAAGATGTGGCGTATCGGAAAATAATTCAAAATCAAAATCATTGTTGTCTTTTTCAGTGCTACCTAAATCATCATCGCTGTTTTTGACACATACATTCATAGGCGGTTCAGGAACCGGAATAATTTCACTGTGATGTACAGGCCTGATTGCCGATTGCAATGAAGGATATTTCACAGTACGTTTAGATTTTGTAGAAATTCCATACACACTTGGTAAATAAAAGTCTGTTACATGATCCTTTGGTTCACGCCAAACCATAGGTACACCAAACGGCAACGCCTTCCGTGTACCTCTCAGCCATCCTCTTAAACAATTAGTGCATACTATTGAGGAGCCGACGTCTTCTCCTGATCACCAATTTTAGACTGAAAATACGAACGGTATGCTTTTTTATTTAAAGATGTAATGTTTTTCTGTTTGATTTTACGGTAAACTCATCACATACATAAAAAAAAGGCTTCCACATCGTTTACACAATTTAGGGGCATTATGACACTGCACTGTTAACAAAATTAAAACGGCAATATGACTGTACCAACTTAAATTTATTGCCGGCCTCCGTGGCGCGTGTGGTAGCGTCTCGGCCTTTCATCCGGAGGTCCCGGGTTCGAATCCCGGTCAGGCA
>JAAAKQ030145217.1:1362-13121 GCA_010016005.3 Zanna intricata
ATGATATATTATTAGATGGCAAATGTGTTTTGCAAACACCAAGTTCTCTCACACTATTTTATTTAATCTGTTTTCAGATCTATTTTCAAATCTGTTTTCAGTTTAAAAAAAATCCTAACATAAATTTAAATTGATACGATTTCACATATCATATAACCTACCGGCTAACCTTAGACTTATATTTATATTTGGTTCAAAGAACTAAATGAAAAAAAGCAAGACAAAAAAGCTTGTTTTCTGTTTGTTGCTTTAAAGATCGAAGTTTGGTTGTTACGTCTTGCTTAATAATTTTTAATCAGCTACAGTAATATTTGTATTATTGTGGTAGTAAAATTATGCTTAACAAATTACTAGGTAAGACAAGCAAATGAAATTGTAATTAAATAAAAAATTCAATCTATGCTTTTACAAAGTTTTTCTTAAAAAAAAAATACTGAAAAATATGAGTATGTATATACGTTTCTAGAAATTTGTACAGTTTTCAACAAACAGTTCTTTTTTAGTCTTCTTCCATGTGAATTTATAAGCTGTATGACTGGGATGGTTTATTTTAGGAGTTAATTTTCCTTTCTTTCTTTCCCTTTCCTTTTAGTAATTTTTTTTAAAAAGAAATTATCATTATTCCTTAAAAAAAAAAAAAAAAGTTTATGCTGGCGTATTAGATTTTATCGTATAATTTAACATTTCCAACTCTTAAGAATTTTACTTGTGGAATCTTGATTTAAAAATTATCGTTGATCCAAATATACTAAATTAATAGATTAAAAAAAAAAAATGATTCTATTTTCTTGACTAAGATTTTAAATAAGTTTTAGTATTCATCATAGAAATTAATTTTTTTATTTATTAACAAATCTTTATTTCAGAAACTTCCACCACCATACGAACTGGAAATGCGAAATATAAATGGAAACCACCATTTATACGCATAATATAGATATTTTTGTATTTTATTTATATGCCAATGATAATTTAAAACTTTTCTTTACATTTTAAAAAATACTATAATTAATTCTTTTTTTAAATAAAAAATCCATTTGAAAGAGTCGAGATCTCTTCAAAAGGGATTAACAGGCAAAAAAACATTATAAAATCGACTTCTGCGATAAAATTCAATGTAATGCTGGTAGTATAAGATATGCTAAGCTCTTAAATGTGATTATTTATGTACAAAAATTAAATAAATTATAAAAAGAAGTAATCCTTGTTTTTTTTTTTTTTTTACTATTGAATTTTTAATTTATTCTAAACTCACTGTATTTAGTCTTAAGTATTTACGCAAATATATCCTAGATAATCTCCTTTTAAAAGAACTTACAAGTGATTCACGAAGTATGTATCAGTCTTGTAGGACAAGAGATACTGGTGAAAATAATGAAGAAATTTCATATAAATAAAGGTATGGAAAGGCTAGTTTACCGATTGTAGGCTGTCAAAAGATTTCGCCCTGATTTCTGTGCCTTTAGAAAAACTGTAATTCTAGGATCCCAAAGTAAGATGTGTAAATTCAATGATTTTATATGAAATCTGACCTAAAAAATTGAAAAAAAAAAAAATTATTTATAGAACGGTACTGTTAGTAAATTTCGTGAAATCCCATAAACGTTTTGAACAAAACTTGTAGAGAATTTTATTCTAAGATGGTATGAATAAATTTTACAGAAACTGTATAAAAACTTCAGATATTTAAGGTTTATTGTTTCAAACATTTATGTGTTTATTATCATATTAACAAATTAATTTTTTGCTGGATATGAAGTAGTGTGAAATGTAAAACATGTAGTGTGAATAGTGTAAAAAAAAACCTAAAAAAAGAACCTTCCTAAAAAACACCTTTTTAGGAAGTGTTTATTTTTTTTTTTTTTTTTTAAGTAATCGACTATTCACAATAGATGTTATACATTTAATTTTTTATTGTAGTATTTTTTTTTAATATGATTTCACAATAATATATAATGTAATTACAAAGGGTGTCTATAAATACTTCTTGGATACAGTCATATAATAAATAAGAGTCCAATATTATGTATTTTACCCCACGTTTTTTCGAAAGCTACTAAAAATAAAGTGGAATCTATTTTTTCTTTTTCATATAAATCGAGTAAATTGACCCATTAATTTGGGTCCTATGAATCAGTCTTGCTTATTTTTTTCCTAAGATGCAGAACTCAGGATAAATATTTTCGCCTTCCGACACTCACAAACGAAGACATACGAAACCTATGTTTATATGAACTTTCTTCTTTATTTTCAGCACTAGAACATATGTGCTGAAAGTTTTTTTTTATATTCTTCGTGAAACACTCCGTACATATATATATATATATACATAAACACAGTCGTTATATAGTACATTAGGCTTCCGATTATAATAACTATTGGATATATTATAGTATATAATAAAGAAAAAGGTTTGTCTGGCTTTCGTGTTTACTTGCAGTTAAGTCTTTATTAGAAAATTTTTCTTTATACGTAACATGTCATTCAATACTAAGAATTACAGTGAACTTTTGTAATACCTTACATAATTATTGTATTACGCTATCGTTTTTTTTTTTCAGTACTTATGCAAATTAAGTTAATTATATAAATTTTGCATTTTTTAAATTTTACTCTTCTAGTTAACTAATTTATTTAAAACAAACTTAGCTGCGTTATTAAAAAGAACTAATAATAATAAAAAAAAAAGCTTACTGCTTATAAGTTTTTAATAAGCTTTGAAATATTTAATAGTTTAAAAATTACTGGAAAAAACTAAAAAAATGGGATAAAACTTTAATAATTAACTCTAACATAAAATCCTTTTAATCTTAGTTCATCAGAATATATTTAACAAATATTTGACACAAATTATTTTTTATAAAAAATTAATTTCTAGACATATAACAAATATTTTGTAACAATTTGGACGTCACGTTTCTCTCCTTTTTTGAGAAACGTTTTTCTATTTATTTGATCAAAAATTAATTTTAGTAAATTTTTATGAGAGTAAAATTCAAGGACAATAAAACTTTAAATAACTTTTTAGGAAGTGTTTTTTTTTTTTTTAATTTATATTCAAGTAAGCAGCTGTTCACAATAAACGCTGTACATTTAATAATTTTTTAGCATAGTATTACATAGTGAGTGGTCTCGGCTTTTCATCCGAAGGTCCCGGGTTCGAATACCGGTCAAGCATGGCATTTTTCACACACGCTACAATTCAATCATCTCATCCTCTGAACATATACCTAACGGTGGTTCCGTTGGTAAAAAAAAAAAACAGATTAATATCAAAAATAAAAATGGGTTTGATTGGTACTAAAATTTAAAAATATTACCAACGTAAGGGAAGATATAGCTCTAGAATAGACTGGCACTCGGAAGAAACATTTCTTATGTATAGTAAACCTACGGGTCCAGATATAGACATAAGCAATTTTTTTTTTTTTTTTTTTTGAAAAATATTATGGAAAATATTTTTATCAAGTGTAGCACTTTATGGTAGATAAAAAAAACACGGAAAAAGGATAAATTGAAAGGTAAACAATGTAGGAAAACTTTGAGATATGATATTACAGGACATTTTTAAAAATTAAGGTGGGTTGATTAAGAGTTTTGTGATGAACTAGATTGGTTGATTGTAGATTAAGAAATCCAGCTGTAATTAATTCAATAATGGAGAGATGTTTAAAGAATACTTATAGTTGATAAGATAGGAATTTAATAAAAATGTTACTTAAAAAGAATTTAAGTCGGAGTCGAACAATTAGTATAATGTAGGTGTGCTGGAAAGTAGCACCAACAGTTTTTTTATAGTAGTTTTGTTCTGATAGATCAGAAAGAATTTTTTTGTCTCATTTGTGTTTCTGAATTAATAGTTGATTAAATTGCAACGTTCACTGTAATTTCTCTATTTGTTATTTTATTACTTATCCCTGCCTTTCGTTATTGATTCAGGTATTCAACGGAAGAATTTTTATAGTTTGATAACCGATTTTACTTTTTACATAATATATTTATAATCTGTCCACTTATTTATATTTTTCGACTTTACTTTTTGTATGAAAACGTGTTTATTAATTAAAAGGCACAACGCTTTGATTCGTGTATTATGAAATATATAAAACCCTTTAATTTTAAACACTTCTTACTTACATAAAGTAATGTGTATTTGTTAAACTTTTCTCTTTGGTTCATATTTACTTTATATTGTTGCAATTGAGTTTAGGGACTTCCTATCCCTTATCTCCTATCATTAAGGATCTACTTACTTAAAATTTGGCACTGAACCAATTTGGCTACTTTTCAAAATAATACATTCCAAAGGAAAAATGATGATCGAATTATAATGTCCATACTGGTTTCCATTTTACGCATAATAAATTATTTTAAATTTATGAAACATATCGTTTCATTGGTTTCTTTTTTATTAACGAATTTTAATCAGTTGAATTATCAGGATAATAATTCATTGGAAATTATTTTACTTATAATATTTTGTATGAAAAGATGTTTGAGGATCTATATTTAGATCATAAGATTATCTGTACTCACATGAAGTTTAAACAATATTTTATCTTTATCAGCATTACCTTAACAAAAAAACAGATTTTTAATGCTTAAACTATTTCCCTTCTTCGAATATAAATTGTGGTATATCTCATTTTGTCATATTTTATAAATTTAGATTACTATACTTGCATTTTCCTGTAATCATACTGAAATCACATTGTACTGTAACGTGTAATTCAGAATATATGTTTAATATTGTCACGTCTAACTTTTTTTTTATGCAAGACACAATTCAGTTCAAACTAAAACAATAGTTTTCTTTCAACCTTCAACGAGGTAAGGTGAAGTAAAATTAGCATGCCTAGAGTAAATCTATAGTTTAATTTTTTTTTTTAATTACAAAAATATATTTTACGGATTGTGAGCTATCATAAAATATTGTTTACTTGGAAGAAAGATTTCTTGTGTATAATAAACCTGCAGGTCGAAATATAGACGTAAGCATTTTTAAAAAAAAATTATTATGGAAAATATTTTTATGAAGTGTAGCGCTTTATGGTAGATAAAAAAAAACCATGGACAAAAGAATAATTTAAAAAGATAAATATTGAAGGAAAACTTTGAGATATATTACCGGAAATTTTTAAAATTTAAGGTGGTTTGATTAAGAGTTTTAGGACCAAACAACTTATCTTAGTTTATAACCAAACAACCTAGTTTGAACTAGGTTGTTTGGTTGTAAATTAAGATATTCAGGTGTAATTAATTTAATAATAAAGAGATGTTTAGAAACCTGTCGACTGATCTTGAGAAATTTTTGAAAGAAATATAGAAGCAAAGCAGATTTGAAAAACACTGTTTAATTATTGTGTTAAAAGATTCAGTCATTATACTGTAACTATTATCTGCTTGTAAAAAAACATATTAAAAGAAAAAAAAATTATACTTAGAAAATAAATAATTTTTTTACATTTTGATTTTATAACAATAGGAAGAAAATAATTCTTTACCTGTTCATATTTTCTATTTTTTGACGACGGGGCGTAATTAAAAATAAATCTATATTTAGTGACCCATAATTTGGCTATAACTTAAAAAAACGAAATTCAAAGATGAATTAGCAAGAGTTACATATTTTGATGTATTTTTAAATTTATTTAATATTTATTAGTTAAATTTTTTAAAATATATGGTTAGGTTTATTAAATCGATACCATATGAAAAAAAGCTGTTCGCCCGAGTCTAAATAAAAATAATTACAGGAATATAGAGATTATAATACAAATAAATTTCCACTGAACATTAGTTAAGACTCTTCTCGGCTCCGAGAATATGAGTTATTTTTATCTTAGATTTTAAAATTTATATGTGAAAAAAATGATTTAAGTTAGGGCTACATTAGGATGTTTAATATTTTGATAAAAAAAAAATTAATTATAAGCAATAAAAAAGCAAAAATATTTTACAATCGTGTACGTTCAGTTGCCACCAACTAGAAGCGAGCTAGGAGTGGTGACAATTCGTACCTAAGGTAAAACCGTGTTTCTCGCTCTTTATAATTCCCTTTACCAAATAATTTTTATATTTCTTATAAATGAAAGCAACAATTTTCAAATGAAACAAAGTCTAATAATTCTGTACTGTCCATTGTAAAATGTAAATAACGATGACAAAATATTACCTATATCTAATTACACAGTAAATACTTTAGATGGATGATACTGTAACTTTAATATTTAAAAATGAATTATCAGTTTAATTCCTTAATTAGAACGATCTCCTCCTCTCTCTCATCACAATCTTCAGTGTAATCGCGTTTGAAATAAAGCCCATTTCACCTTCGGCGTGAATTATAATTAAGCGCTCACCTTTATTTATTGGTAAATGAAATTTGAACCACTGTCGACAGCCCATAATTTTATCGTTGAATGCATAAGATTCATGAAAGTATACAATCACCCCGTTATATTTTCACTGTTTGCCTAATAGTATGAAAAATATGAAATCCTTTTCTGCCTAATATCATGTTTTTCGAGTAAAATTTTTTTTCGTTTTTGGTTTTTTACCATGTAAAACCTATTTCTTTTCAAATTTTTTTCGAAATTGTTTCACTATCGTTAATATTAATTTTAATTCTCAATTCTTTACAGTTTGTTAATTGTTGGCAGCTCCTCTATCTTTGAATGAAATTCATTCATATTTCCCCTCTCTATCTGTTTAGCCTCCGGAACTACCGTAAGGTATTACGTCAGAGGATGAATGAGGATGATGTGTATGAATGCGAATGAAGTGTAGTCTTGTACAATCTCAGATCGACTACTCCTGAGAATTGTGGTTAATTGAAATCCAACCAACCACCAAAGAACACCGGTACCCCCGATCTAGTATTCCAATCCGTATAAAAATAACTACCTTTACTTGGATTTGAACCTTAGAACCCTCGACTTCCAAATCAGCTGATTTACGATGTTGCTTTAACCACTAGACCAGCCCGGTGGGCTCATATTTCCCCTAACCATTTCTTTATCAAAATCATCTAATACGTAACTGGTTTACCGATCTGCTTTTCCTTTCTTTTTTTTCTTTTCCGGGGTGATGAACAAATATTCTGCTCCCTCGAATCGAAGAAGTTCTATTTTTCTTTTCTTAGGCCTTGAACCTTTCTTTTCCTTTTTATTTAGCCTTCCGGTACCACCATAAGTTATTACTTCAGAGGATGAATGAGGATGATATGTATGAATGTAATTGAATTGTAGACTTGAACAGTCTTAGGTCGACCTTTCCTGAGAACTGTGGTTAATTGAAACTCGACCACCAAAGAACACCGGTATCTACGATCTTATTCAAATGCTTATAGAATTAACACCTATTACTAGGATTTGAACATTAGAACTCGAGCGTGAGTCCTGGAAATGTCACAGGCAGCTCCAGTTCTCTCTTTACACTTCTTAATAATAATTTAATGCTTTACTTTTTTTTTTTAATTTTCCTAAATTTTAAGATTTTTTCTTGATGAAGTCATACACGTTGTTAACAGTTTCCCTCGTCTGTTCTCGAAGATTTTTATCTTTCACAGCAGACCTAAATTCAGCCATAACTATTGGCACGTGAAGAACTGCTTTTAAGATTTGGAACCGAAACTACGATAAAAACGTTTTACAAATTATCGTATCGTTCATTGATTGGCTATGTAACAAAATACTCGATACGCCAAAAAAGTTGAAGTTTATATACAATGTATGGCAGAAATGAAACAAAAATAAAATAAAAATAATTATTTTGTCCTTGAAACATGATGTCACTTTCTTGATACTGTTAACACAAAAATACCTTGCTTCGTAAACAACAGTTGCATTATGTTTATGGTACTAGAGGTGAAGATGTGACAATATTTCAGAAAACAGAAGTATAGTAGTGAAGTGCTGATCATGCAAGCTCGTCGTTATGTGGCGGTTACTGTATGTATATTTGTACGTAGGTATAAATGTGATTTTCTCGTAAAAATCGTTTATATTAAATTGGAAAATGTGAAAATCCAACTTTTTGTTTTCTTCAGTATTCATTATTAATGTTAACATATGAAGTGCACGCACATCTATTCATTTCCATAAACAGAATAAAACACTCTAAATTTATTTTTAATACATTTTTATTTAATACGTATTGTTCTTTTAATTTTAATAATTTAAAAATCTTTTAATTTTTTTTTAATATAAAATTGATGTATGAGTAATTTTACTGTACTCAGATATAGATTTCCAATTTTTTGCTCTTTATCTTTTTTCAGCATTGCTTGTGCTGCGTTATTTAAATTTCAATTCCCGTTTAAATTTTTCGTTTCGTTGTTGGATGTATCTCTAGAACTTTATTGTTTTGTAAATTTCTTATCGAATTAAAAATTTCATTTAATATCCTTTGTAGTGAATTTTAAATTAAATTGCTCCTTCAAATTTTGACGATTCAATTTAAATTCATTTACATGCTGTAATAATAACTCTTACAATTCCTTCTCTTTGAGTTCATCTTATTGTAATTGAGAAAGATGCTCAATATCAAAGAGCTGAAAGCCTTCTCTCTCACTCTCTGTGATTTCTTGAAATCTGTTTTGTATGCTGAAGTGAAATTTCCGTTATCGTTGAAATCAATTGTTTGTTACATTATTTTACCACTAAACAGCATCAAGCTTTTATAATTTTCCCCAACCAATTTTTTGTAGAGAATTATTTTATTTCTTTAATTCAAACATTTATGTTAACTGTAGTCTGCCTTATAATGAATTTTTTTTTGTAATTTGTCGATTTTTTTCTTAAAGACCTAAATTTTAAGGAAATGTATTAATTATTATTTGTTGCATCAAAGTATTAATGTATCAGTATCGTTGAATTAAAGTTACATAGCATCACTGCAATATACAAAAGTAATTAAATAAAATTATATTAAAATATATTTATTAATGTATCACGGATAGATATCAGTCCGTTTACATCGATGCGTTGTTAGTCTCGTCTAATAACTTATTTTCAGCGATTGTATTCTATATAAATATTTCACCTCAATTTCGATAAATTGCTTGATTGTTGATTTAAATTTATGTATAAAATAACAAAAACCTTTTGGTACAAACTAAGGAAACTAAGAAACTTGTGCGATGAAAATATATTTATATTACACCAACATTTAATTAATCAATTGTGTAACAGTATTAATTTTAAAGAAAACAATATATAGTTCAGAAAAATTTGTAGACTTAACCAGCTTCTTTAGCAGCTTATAGTGTATTTATTGCTTTTTTTTTTACCTCCAGAACCACCGTTAAGATATATCTCAGAGGATGAGATGAATGAGTTGTAGCGTGTGTGAAAAATGCCATGCCTGACCGGGATTCGAACCCGGGACCTCCGGCTAACACTCGCGCCGCGGAGGCCGGTAGTATTTATTGCTGAGGAGGAGGTTTATTTAAATTACGGAGGAGGTTTATTTTTTTCTTAATTTACCTTATTTTTACTTAATTTATATTAACAGGAACATTCAGTTTCCTTTTTGAAAATATGAAAGAAGAAAACATTTTTTTTCTATGGTTGCGTTATATCTAACTATCTCGATGACATTGATCATCTTAATTTAATTATTTTTACTTACGTTTAAAGAAGTTATACGCAACTATTGTATCTGTAATATTAATTATTCCCTTTAGTTAATTAATGTATAGTTGTCATGAATTCAGTGATAAAATTAATCAAAGGAAATGGTATCTTTATACAGTAGCATATATTCATGTCTTGTGATAAGCGTAGCGTACTTTCTCAAAACATTCTATTCCTATCTCTCTTTATCTAATCCTCCCCTTTCAATTCCCCTACTCTCTCACCCTTATAACTTGTCTCATAGATACGGTAACACAGAGTAAGTAGTAGTACTTGTAGAACGGGGGAACAACGTGTTAAACTGAATATATTGTCCCAGAGCAAGTACGCTGATTTCATATTATCCAAGTGCTGTTATACTAACTTATTTACCATTGTTAAACTTGCGAATTCTACAGTTCATTGTAATGTTACTTGAAGTTCGATCACAACAGTGCTATTTTCTGTACAAAGGAACTGGAAGAGTGATTGTGAACATGTGTAGGCTTTACATAGGTGGTCTGTATTTATACATTCTTGTAACTCATAAAATTATAACATGTATTTTGTATTTCACATCGTTAAATTTACTTGCAATACAATTTCAGACCATTAAAAGTTTTAGTTTAATAATTTTGTTTGTAATTAGTTGCTCAGGTTGTGTTTTCATTTAACATATATTGTCATCGTTTAATATGAAGCAACTACCTCCATTACTTTACAGTATTTCTTGTTTTTCACTTTCTTTTACGCATTATAATTGTATTTATTATTCTAACCAATTTTTAGACAGTTTTTCCTATTTCTTGGATTTTAATTCTATATTACTTATTGATCCCTTTTTATCTGACGTCCTAGAACATCTACTTCTGCAGTGTTTTAATTATTATTTAAAAGTGGAAGTATTTTAGAGGATAAGGTAGCTGAAATTAATAAACATTTTTTATTTGTGGAATATCGTATTACATTTATGTCAGAAATGGGAAATTTTTCTTCACCACTTAATGTTTTGGAAGATCTTTAAGCTCATAGTAGTTACATTACAGTCTGTTCAAAAACATTGAATTACCATTTTCACCAAATGCTCAGTAAGGTATAGGTTTAGTGAATTATTAGTAATAAAAATTATTGATATAAATGAAACTATAATACAATAATTGTAATCGTGACTTAACTAAAATCATACTCAATTTTTCGTTGATTTAGTTCAGTCCAGTAATAGAAAATATCCATAATTATTTTACAAATTGAAAAAGATATACATAGTTTGTGATGAAGAAGGATATGACAATATAAATTATGGAACATATAAACATGATTTCGCTAATACAAATAAACTAACTTACTAAATAACAACTAATTAAAAGTTATATATAATAATTTCAGGTAAATCGAATTATTTACAGTTTAAAGTATATATATATATATATATGTATATCTTTTTTCTCTTCAGCCAGTTCCAATTTCTGCCGTATCTTGAGTTTGTGCAGAGGCAAATTCAATTACTGCTACTGACTTGACAGGCCTGACGTATCTAGTTGCAGATTTAATGCAATGTAAGTATAAAGCTTAACATTTAGTCTGATACTGATTTTGACACTTGACCTGTTAGTTTGTGCGTTGAGGTATCTTGTTGGAACCAACCGTCATTAATTTCCAGTTCTATTAACTGAAAAATGAGCTTTAACTAAATAGCACAATAACGATCATTATTAATTGTTTTTCAAATTATATTGGACCCAATGTGCGCGATCTACGTACACCCACAGTGATTCCAATTTTCGCTTTGTTTAAAGATTGTTCGTGTAATTCATGGGGGATATTTGTCGACCAAAGTCGTGTATTTTGTAAATTAATATATTCTCCAAGATGAAACCACGTTTCATCTGTAAAAATATAAATTAGAGGATACTTTAGGAGTTTCTGACATTAAAACGTTTAAACTATTGACAATAATTTAGTCTTTTGGCATGATCTGTAGGTCTCAGTTCTTGAATACACATTACTGTGTAACGAAAAGTTTCAGTTCTTCCTTACAGTTTTATGTGCATCCCAACCCCCGTAGGGGAAACACCCACCAAGTGACGATTCCGGCCGCCACACCACCCCTCCCGTTCCTAGCCCAAAAGGGCTTTACCGGGA
>JAAAKQ030145228.1:0-13121 GCA_010016005.3 Zanna intricata
AAAAAAAAAAGATGGGCCTGCTAGTGGTAGCTAGTATAGTTTAAAATACAAATTAGAAAGTAATAAAAATATCTTAATCGGTTTATGTTTATTTCGATTGACGTAAAATAATTTGTCATAAGAACAAAAACGTGCAATATAAAAATTGAAAATTAAAAGAGAAATTCAGTTGAATGGTTAATGAACTCAAAATTTTATTTTTATTATTGTAACGTAAAAATAATGTAAGTGTACGTTATTATAACGGATAAGATTCCGTTATTTTAAAAAAAGAAATGATATTACACATTTTAATTATAGGATAACAAATAAAAAATAATCCAAAAAACTTACTTTTATTTAGTGCTCTCTATTAAAAATTAAAAGATTTTAAACTTGTGCGGCTGTGATTTTATGTGATGAATATAAAAATACTCTGTTTAGGGATTTAATTTTTCCGATTGATATCGTCTGGAAACGTTGATGTTTATTTATAAAAAAATAATGTTAGTATTTGGTCGGTAGGTAAAAGACAAAAAATAAATGAGAATAAAAAAAAGAATTGTATTTTAAAATCGAATTATTTTCAGTAGACCGTAAAACATGCATTTTTATTGAAAATTGAAAATGATTTCTTTTTCATGAATACATTACGTATTTCCTTCGTAGATTCTGATGGATATTGGTAATAAATTCAGATTCCTTTTTTTGTGTTTTCATTATTATATTTATTTTCTTTTATCTTTTTTGAATCAATCGACTACTTTAAAATATGCTTGCTATGTAAATTAGTTTGCACGAATATATATATATATATATATATATTATATACATATATACATTTTAACCAAATCGCTCTTCATCATTTTTATCAATAATCACGACGATATTCATTTTCATTAATACCATAGAAAAATGAAATTTGCCAACTGCGTAAATTTTCAAACTAGAAATTATTATTCTAGGCTTTTAGGCAATTCAGTTTTATATTTCAAATTATGTAGTACATTTTTATTTTTTATTTGAAAATATTAATCTACATTTTAGTATAAATTATTGACGCGGGAACTATTGCGGGCAAATATTGTTTGAAAAATATTTGTAAATTTTCACCTTGTGTTGAAATCAATTTCATAATTGGAGAAAGTATTAGAAAAAAAACTGGAGAACGAGTCGTAAAAACATTATAGAAAGATGGTTTTTCAAGAATTTTATTATACTAGTTAAAAAAAAAACAAAGTTCAGCATTTTACATAGTTTATTATGGTTACATACATTTTTATTACTGTTTTAAATTTTATTACGCTGTGTCTATTCATTTACATATTTTATTGCCAATTTTAATAGGAAGTAACACAGTTATATTTTATACACACGCGCGCGCGCGTTCGCACTCGCACAGTGTACATATATTAGCCTTATATAAGGTATATTTTGAAATTTCCTTTATAGGGGAAGCTTTGAAAATTTATTTTACTGGATAATTTATAAATGATAACTTTTATATAACTCTTTTAAATTTTAAGTTTTTGTGATCGTTTAAATGTTGATCTTCATGGCACAGTGGTAACGTCTCGGCCATTCATCCAGTGGTCCCGGGTTCGAATCCCGATCAGGCACATCATTTTTCCATATGCTACAAAATTTCATCTCCAAAGCCCCCGTATAAGCTTCAAGATATGTAGTGTTATTATCAAGCAAAAGAAAAAAAAATCAAGTGATTTATTACATTGTCATACATTTATACATTGTCATTTAATTTTATGTTATAAATAATCGATCTGTGAATCTACTCATTTTTACTAAGTTGTTGAAAAATATGTTAAATGGATTTTTAAAATATTCAGTTCTAATACGGTGATTATTAAATATACATGTTATCGAATGCAGTTTGAAGATGAAAAAAATAAAAAAAGTTTCTACAGCAAATTGAGGAAATTTACAGAGAAATAAAATTAGGAACGGTCTATTTATTGAGTGTACACCGGTATCCCCGACCTATTATTCAAATCCGTATAAAAGTAACTGATTTTACTTATTTGAACCTTAGAACTCGTGACTTTGAAATCAGCTGATTTGCAATGAAATTTTAACCACTAGACCAACCTTTTGGGTAAGTTTTTCTTAATTTCGTTAAAAATATTTTTTTATTTAAATATCTTGATCTATGAATAATTATTAATCCGTGGCTGTAAAAAAATGTTTACAATAATTAATAATTCAATAACAACAATAAATAAATAAATATGACAAAAAATCTGAAGTTATTAATGAAATAAAATTTTATGGACTTTTAAAAATTTGTAAATGTAATTTTATAGGTATGTGCATATGTAATAGATTGTTGAAACATCTGATTATTTAATGTTAATTGAAAATTATAATTTAGAATCGAATTATTTTTGGATTTTCGTACAAGGAACTCATGTAATGTGCATATAAGATTTTGTTACTTTCTTTTTTAGTTATTTTTTTGCCATTATAATTTACAAAGTGTTCTATTTTCGGGATGAAGTATTAAATGAGTGCGAAATTATTTTTCACATTTTTTTACCGCTTCATAAGTTACAAAAATTTGATAATAGGCTATCTATTATAATTTAACGCTTCTTATTGCATTGTGTAAACGAAATTTCACGTTATGTTTTTTTTTTAGTTTCAATTCTATCTGTTTGAAATATTATCATAACATCAGTATATAAAACAAATTAAACCGTTTACAAAAATTATTCTTTAAAATGAATATTATTAGAATCTATAAATGTAAACATAATTAATGAAAACTCGCTAGATAGATTCCAACATTCTTGACTGATTATTTTTTTTTTTTTTTTTTTTACTTTATCATCTGTTTTACTTTAATGGACCACCTTACTGCGTTGTAAGTTGTAATACCCGTATAAACTATGAGATTGCTTTAAGATAATAAAATATGAACATGAAACAGTCATCTAACATTATTATTATTCTTTATAACTGTACTAAAACAGAAAAAACAAATTTTTAAAAGCGTATCTTACTTCTGAAAAATATTTGATAAAAAGATATTTTAGGATGTAAAACGATATTTTTACTTCAATTTTTTTTTTTAATTAAGTTAAAGTTACATTTTATCCATAAAAAAATATACGTCTTAAATTTAAAAGAAAGAAAATAACATTACTTTATCCAAAAATTATTTTTTATTTCAGTTTAATCGAGATCTTTGCCTGTTTTAATTATTTAACGTAAAATGGAATATTAGATACAGATTTTCATTTTCACATAATGTTCTAAACGGAATATTTTGTGGTTGGAAAGTAAATTTTATTAAAAAGAGACTCCCTTTCTGAAAGTTGTTAGTTAAGTGATTTACGGTACTAACAAAAATGTTTTCCTTAGCAATAAATAAAAAGAAACTTATCATATGATTAAAGTTCGTTTTCGTTTCAAATATTTTGAATTTTAGTCAAAAAAAATTTTTCTACATCTATATCTATTCTGTGGTAAATTTATTCAATTACTAAAGATCTAATGATATTTTTATTTAACGACAAAAATATATTACAACAGAACATTACAACACAAAATATATTATTTCGTTAAGTAAAAGTATTTCAATTAAAATTATTGTTTAATTAATCTGCGCAAGCTTACAGCAGTAACAATTTATAGTTTATTTGGATCGGTCTATGATTTTCAGGAATTGAATGGAGAGATACTTGAGCCTTCCTAGAAGCCTAAAGGTTGAGGGTTTTAGCTTTGTAAAATTTCTAGAGAGTTTTAGCTTGGTATCCAGCGGCTTAATGGGGAGCATGACTGGTACAGTATTTATTTCCTTCTGTTTCTTTCCCGGATATCGTTTAGATCTTCCATGATCTTATGATCCAGCTGTGGAACTACGAGTTTTGTGTAATTACAGAATGCAGTTATGAAAAAATTGTGGTTGGTTGGGTTCGGCCGCACGCTGTTAGTCAGAACAACGGCCACTCTGATTGGTTGTTATGGCTTGATCGCTGAATATGATAATGATTTTCCCAAGTGAATGCTTCGTAATGACTGGTAGCGTAGGACTCCATAAAATAACACCGGTAAATTATCAAACAATATTTATTAAATCACTTCAGTTTTTGGACTCATGCAATATTTTTTACGTACTTTGTTAAGAAGGAAAGTTAATTATTAACTATAGCAGATGGCCAATAAACGCACTCGGTTATATGAATAAAAACAATGATGTTTCAGTGGTATTTATTATACATCTAATCATAGTTTCGTGTTTGGTAACAGTTGTTCATTTTCTTAAAAACTGAAATATTTGAATTGAGGCTCGCATTTAATCTTGAATGGACGAACACCCTTCACTTGTTTCTACTTCGTGAAAGGAAAAATATATACGCAACTGGCTATATAGTAATTAGTATTCAATTCCTTGTTGGAAAACATTATATTATCCTAGTTCCATGGGAAAACACTAACCAGATTGTTTTAAGTCGTAGAAAAAAGGTGTAGTTTTCTCTTTAGTTATGCGCTTAAACTCAGTATGATGCTATGCATTTCATAGATGCATAGTTGTTATGAAAGTATGATTATTACAGTTATTATTATAACTAGATCGGAGATTGTTTATTTATATATTGTGATGCTTGCTACCTTCGTCTTGTTGTTAGATTGATATTAAGAAGGGTATCCGACTTTAAAGTTTCTGCTAAATCAGACTCAGAAAAACCCTGAAAGAGTAGGAAAATGTGTAAAAACGTTACTCTTACCACCAAACTAATTTCATAGGAAAAAAATAGCAACAATAATCTTTTATATCAAACACTAGAAAATGAAAATCTATTTTTAAATTGTTGTAGTAATTCATTTATCTTATTTATTTACTTTTGCCCTTTCCTCATAGAAATATTTTGTACAGATTTGATGATACCTTTGTCCGTGGTATGTGATTAGTAAGGAATTTTGTCATCGTTAAGGATGGCTCACAGAAGGAGTGATAAATTTATAATCTAGAGGAAGCCGTTGTAAATTGAGATTTGTTAAATATTTGTAATGTTACAAGTTCTCAGTGAGCATTCTTGCAGGGTTATTCATATTCACTGATGAAGAATTTTCAATAAAGTGTAAGGAATGGTACTATTTGCATTTCGCTCTTTTGTACTTACGTATAAAATTAAAATCCTATTTACATCACCATTAAAAGATGCGTTTAGTAGATATTTTTGTTGTGTTCGCTGAATAAATTTATAATTCTACAAATACTTTTTATAACTTTTTCCAAAATACTCTATTAACTAACTAATCTAATATAATCGTATTTATACTATCTATAGAACTAATTTTGTTTTAAAATTTAGCAATTTTATGAGATTACAAAGGATAAGTTATTTATTTATGTAAAAAATAAAAAATAACGAGCATAAGATCTATAAACAAGTAAATGATATATAAATATAATAACATAAAAAGAAATCAGTATCAACTGAGATTTGATTAATAATTTTGTAACAACCGTACGTCACTACAATTCCATATAACAGTATATATATATATATATATATATATATATATATATATATCTCCTCGAATACGAAGTATAAGGACTTATGATTTTTAGTATTAATTTTTTTTAAATAACCTGAATATACTAATCGCATACTTGGAAGAAAATAATTTCCTAGTCCTTGCGTTGAAATTATCCAGTACCAATTTAAATTACTGTGGGACCACAGTACGACCACCTTCTAACAAATCAAAAACGATTCATGAAAAACCATCAAGTGATTTCTGACAAATTGATGGTATACTTATGTGGAAATGCAAATAAACATACAAAATAATTTCTATACTATTTGTTCAGTATTGGCAGAATTTTGGCCTGATCCCAATTAAACTTTTACGGGATTTATTTAGAATTAGAATAGTTTTCTATAAAACGATAGCAAAATTGTTAACTTTGGTAAATCTGATAGAAATTTATGCAGGACATTGAAAACGTTATAAAAATGTAAAGATCTAATTGAGAAACTCCTTCTTTTTGAAATTGTTTGGATTTTGGTTTCAAAAACACTTGTAAATACTTTAAAAAAACAGATCGCCAATGACACTGGTTAGACACTTCAAACAATTATTCTTCAATATTGCCATGAATCCGTATAAACCTCAGCGTAGCATTTGAACGGCTGTTGTACGAATAGAAACATACTAGTTTACTACAATTTGTCTTCAATCCCATTAAGTTTATTCATTAATTTTTTTTTTTTTTTTATTGGGGAAAACGTTTTACTTATAATTAATTATGTTTTAATTATAGAAGTAATCAGCCTACCCATGCTGTATCATTTAGTATTCCAGAAAGAAATTCTTTAACGGTTTTTAGAAATTTATACCCATCATCTTGTTTCCGAAATGCCTCACAGAGATATAATTTCTTATCGCAGTTCATTTTTATTTATTTTTGTTAATATTGTAAAATTTTACATAAACTTTTACAGTTATTCATACAGCCAGTATTTTATAAACAACTGTAAGCATAGATCAAGAAAATTTATTTTAGTCACTTCCAAATGCGGTTACATCTTTTATATCTAACTATTGATTTATTCAACCATTTAACTATTTATTGTTCTTATAGTATTGTTAAGCTCCATTAACTATATTGGTATAATCTAACTTCTGATTTAATAATTAACAAAATTTTACCGCTACGGTGACATCATATTGAATATAAACGGTGACATCATTTGTTATAATAGCCTTTTTCAATTTAGAGGAAAGATCAAATTCTTTTTTTTCAAATAAGCAGAGTTCTAGAATATTAACATCATAAGCAACATATTTAATTTAAAAACAGGATTACGGCTGGTAGTTGTACCCAAAAACCTATCGGGTTCTAATGGTGAACTCGTCATCGCAAATCAGTAGATTTCGAAGATGAGAGTTCTAAGGTTCAAACCTTTTATACAGTTTTGAATCCTAGATGTTGGATACCGGTGTTCTTTGGTGGCTGGATTTCAACTAACTACACTTCTCAAGAGTGGTCGACCTGAGACTGTACAACACTACACTTCATTTACATTCATACATATCATCCTCATTCATCCTATGAAGTAATACTTTACGGTGGTTCCGTAGGCTAAGCAGAAAAAGAGAAAAGAGAGAATAAGATAGTGGTATTTGTACCCGTTGATGAAAAAACCTCGTTAATTTAATTGTTTGAAAAATCTATTATAGAAGATTATAGGGGAGAATATGACATAAGACATTAATAAAAGGAAGCCTAAGTAAACATTTTTGAAGTAGGATATTAACTATCTTTCCTCTATTTATTCGTTTTGTAGAGTATGCGGTGGAAGCATATTAGTAAATAACCTAAAATTAGGTGCATGTGCTCACTCAGTGGATTAAAAATATTCATAATAAAAATATAACAATAAATATCACTTATGTGAGTCTTATTAACTATTATGCAGGTTAAGTTCAAAGTTACAATCACGCTTTTTGGAGTAGATGTTTCTGAATATCTCGTTCAGGTATCGTGACGCATAATCTTGAGTATTCGTTCCATTAAATTTTTCAAGTGTGTGATGCAATGATATATTTGAAAAATGAGCTGAGTTGTTCATTTACGAGTTAAATGGGGAAGGGCATTATACTTTAATACGTGGCAAAAATATAAAAATACTAAGAAATTATTACGAAACATTGTGAGCTAGCGTGAGTTATGTAATCCAAAGTATATATAGCGTGTTAGAAAACTGTTTTTTACGTGAGATATGTTCTTCTGACCGAGTATACCTATTTCTAAAAATTCAAAACGAGTTGAGGTAGGTTCTCGTTTGCTCTTATTGGTTAGTCTATGATCATGCGATATGACGTGCTATTTAAAATTTAACAAAAAAGACCGATCCAATCTTTTAACCAATTTACAAAAGTATATTGGTCTCCAGAAAGGAAAGTAAATAACATTTCAAAAGATTTCATTTCTTACCCACATAAATTTTAGAATATTAAATATTTTTTTCAGTTCTTTATCAAAAATTTACAGAAAACAAAAGATGGAATAAATTTAATAATAATAGCAATCTCTAAAAGTAATTCTATAAGAATCTTTAGGTTTCTTTCAGACTGACAGACAACTTGATTTATATAAATAAGTTTGAGGACTCTCTTTTCTGAATTCAATGATTTAATAATATAACCAATAAGAAGTTATTTTTTACAGTTTCATTTAAATAAATTTATTTTAGCTTCTTTTGACATCTATCATATTTCTTCTTTTTTCAAATCTTGAGAAGACTTCAGTAACCTATTTTAACTAAAGTCACCGTTAGTCTTCGATTTTTAAAATATACAAAATTCATGTAAAAATTTAGATCTTTACGTAAGAAAATGATATTTTCTTTAAAGAATAAATTCTAAAAAAAATAAACTACTTGGTTTTACCCAGTAGAACAACACCAGAAAATGAGTAATGATTGGATTAATTTGTTTAAATGTAAATACGAATCAACCAATCAATTTTGTAAAATATTTGTCCCACCTGCAACAATGTCTGTAGACATTCACTGATTTGATACGTATAAAATTACTTTATCGTCCCAGGAAATTGTAATAATTGAAACACTTAAGGCGGAAGCTTAAATTAAAATTCTTGATCAGTGAATTTAAAGAAGAAAGTGTAACAATTACGAAAGCCTGTACGTTTTCATGAAAAATAATTATAAAAATAAGAGGAAAAATAATTTATTAGAAACTACAACAAATTATAATAATAAGGAAAAAAATTATTTACACACGCGCGCGGGTTGTAATGAGCCAAAACTTAAGGGACATTAAAGTAAAGAAAAAGTTCATAAAGATAAATGTCCTATCTCCCTCTTAAATTTCCCTCTCTTCCCCATTTGAGTATTTTAAACCAAAATCGTATATCTAAAGAACTTATTGAAATACTTTAATGAAATTTAATGTTCATGTATCCAAAAAAAATCTAAAATATAAGTCATTTTGAAAATTTTACTTATGAAAACGCCAAAATTCTGACCATTTAAATTGTTTAATCAACACTAGCTCCGCAAATCTTACTCGATTTATATATTTTTTATGAAATATCAAGTCCTTTATTTTACAAAAAAATGACATCTTACTTGTTTGAATAGGTTGATAAATAGCTGAGTTATGGCTGAAATTGTGTAAATGGATTACAAAAGTTATGCAGACTGAAAAGTTTTTGTCTGGTTAACCTTTTCAATGACTGAATCAATTAATAATAAACTGAATAAAATAACTAATAATTCTAATAATTAATAATATTCTATTACTACATTCTATTATCATATTCATATATTAGAAAGAAATATATGTTTAGAATTACTACATAAGATTATATATATATATATATATATATATATATATATATAATGTGTCCGGAAAATAATAAAGAATCCCACCATTAGATATTTTATGTTTTTCTTCCATTTTTTAAAATAAAAATAATTTGTTAATCCTCTTGTACATTAGTTGATATAGTTTCTATTTTTTTCTAATGACCGCTCCAAAATCCCCAGTTTTATCGTTATCTGGTTTCTATTATTTTTTAATATTTTTAATTTCCTGGCATCATAGTTCTAGAACAATGCTGCAAGAAGGAAGGTATGGTAATCAATCAAAAAAGGAAGTATGTTTTTTTTTTGGCATTTTTCGACATTTCATGAGGAGGGATCTCAAAAACAAAATAAGTGAGAGGGTAATGCAGGTTAGTATGTGTGAACGTACGTAAATACGTGTATTAACCTACTTAAAGCTCAATAACTTTTAACTGGATTCACCGATTTTGACCGATTAACCGATTTTTTAGAGCAATTTCTTAATAAAGGTTTGGGGAAAATGTCTCCAGGTGGTAGGGTACATCATTGTTTTAGGGTTAATTTTATCAAAATTTTGCTAACATAACGCCACTTTATTATTAAGTGATATACGAGTGCATATGAGAGAATGGATATACGAGTGCAATATGCACTCGTATATCCATGTCGATCTTTCCCCTTCCCTAAAAATCATAAAAGGTCGTTTTTTATTTATTGCTTAGTTTTTATCTGAATGTTTTATCTTCCTAATCATAGTTAATAGTGCAAAACACCTAAAAATCGTATTTTTTGGACATTATTGAGGGGGGAGACGAATAAATTTTAAAAATATCGATTTTTTTAAACTTTAATCGTGTATAATTATTTTTCCACTGATTAAGAATAATTAATTAATACCATGAAAGTATAACAATTATGTAGTCAGCTTTTTCCTTCTTCATATAAATTTTAAATTTCATAAATATTAAGCTTAGTCTTAAGTGTAGTATTCAGCGTACTCCTTTAAAATGAAATACTAGAAAAAAAACTGTGTTCATAATTTATTTTTCTTTTTGTTTAATAATCTTAATAACAATTAAAAAAATACTATATTGTAGTGGTTTCAATTAGAATAGAGTAATATTTCCCGACTAATTAATAAAATTATTAGCATAATATCGTTAATTCTGATATTTTTGTCACTATAGTTTCTATAAATTCGTTTGAATTATCATCCCTACAAAACTAGAAATCAAAGGTAAAATTTTATAAATATTTAATATTTTTTGTTGTTTTAAAAGTAAAAAGCTTACAATAGATTAATTTACCGAATTGTTAAATATATAATAACAGTAAAAAACTCTATAATTAATTCATATAGTATATTATAATCAACATAAATATTGTTATGTACTCATAAAATGGTAATTTGATGGAAAAATTAACCATTACTCGACTTTTTTTGTAATTTATTATTGATCGATGTACTCGAACACACATAAACTTCATAAACAGTCTATTGTATCTTTTAGCTCTATTCAATCTTTATGTTGTTAAATCCAAATATAAAATATGTCGGTTAATGTACCAATAAAAGTGAACATTTATGCTTACTAACTCTTTTTCTCATAACTACGTCAGTTTTTTTTTTTTTTTTATACATACATATATACACTTTTTTCTCCCTATAAAAACGTATCACACATCAATTTATATCAAAAAATTTTACTAAAAAAGTAGTAATTTACATTAAAAACTCTTATTTTGTAAAACGTTTAACTTTCAACTATAAATAAGCATTTCGATTAAAAAAAAAAGTTTTAAGTGAAAACAAACACAAGTTGCAAATTAAACAAAAATTTCATATGACATGAATTTTTTTGTTGAGTCCGTCTGTCAGTTTGGATGAATATAATTTATAAATTATTAATAAATATATTAATACCAAAAATTAGTGGTGTAATATCTAATGCGTTTTAAAACAAACATATCGGTTAAACTTATATAAACAAAATATATTTGTTACCATTATTATAATAAATAAATCCATTCAAAATGATGTTTGTGGTACAACAATCGCAAACCACAAGATATGACGAAGGCAACCGTAATTTAGCAGAAAAGGCAATTATATAAAAAAATGATATACATATGTCTAAGAATAATAAGCCTTCCATATCGATTTAGCCTGAGAAAGTGGAAAGCAAATTTTAATTGTACTTTTCTCATGACCGTTTTTACTAGTTGAATAAAATATTTTATTAATGTATAACACATGTGAATGTAGTTTATTATAGATTCAATTAATAATTAAATTCTATAAACATACACCGATTTACTGTACTGAATATCAAAAGCAACTTTAATAATACGTATTTCAAAGGACAGTAAAGAGTTATTTCCATAGGGAAATATTCCATTTTCAGTAAGTGTTCGGTAGTATATGTATTTGCTATGAGGTTCGATATATATATTTTTTTTAATAAATCTATTATCTATCTACCCGTAAGAGATTTTTATTTTTAAACAAATACAACTATATTTTATTATTAAATATTCTCGATATTATTAATATAGATACACCATTAATGTAATAATACACCATTTCTATTTAATACATCACTGAAGTTTTTAATAGATAAATATATTTTAAATATATTATATTTTTTATAATACATAAAATTCCTTAGAAAACTGAAAAGGTTTCTACTTTACATAAACATTTACCTTTGCTAAATTTTTATTATTATTAAAAGTTTCTATTTTTCTAACATAAAAATTTAATTCGGAACATTTTAAACAAGTACAAATATTTCAACTGATTATCACTGTTTTTTTTTTTTTTAATTTTATTTATTTATTTATTTTTTTATTTCACTCGTATTAAAATTGGCAACATTATTTTATTTTGAAATGAGATTAAAAGGATTACAGCAATTACTAAAATAGAATTCTATTTGTGTCATTTAAAGAATTCAGTTCCCGCTTATAAAATAAATGTAAATTATTTAAATTAAATAATGATCGATTGTAAACAGAATAAATTATAAATTAGGAATATTATTACGAAAAAATCTAATGTGGACACTACGTGACTTCCTTTTACGCCTGTTAAAATCCATATATACATTTTTTTTTTTTTTTTTAATGAAAAGTATATAAAGTTTTATTTGATAATGCCTTCTGATATTTTTACATACTTTTTTTTAATTGCAGCTATTGAATTATTATTTATTTTAAAAATTCTTTTGTACAAGCAGAGATTAATAATTATTAATATATCAATATATTTAAATTAAAAAAAAGGAGATGATATCAGATTTGAACCGATGTGCCTTCCCCTTGTAAGACCTAAATATTTCATTAGTTAAAATTTTACTTGGCTATAACTCTAGAACCAATAAAAAGAAGTACCACTTATACCGTTGAAAAGCTATATATCGTTTGTACTCGTACATATGTAAAAATTTACGTACTTCCGTACAGACGTCACACCGAAACTAGTCAAAATGGATTCAGGGATTGTCAAAATTGATATTTCCCTTTAAATATGAAAACCGAGAATTTTTCAATCAAAATCCTTCCTTTACTTCGTACAAGGAATTAAAAAAAAGAAAGATATAAAATAATCAATATTAAATTGGAATTATTTAAAATATTCTACAAACAGATGTTAGAATTCATCTTACCTTGTTAAATTTTTTTTTAATCAAATTATTGGGCATCGACGTCTTATTATATTTTTTTTTTTGTTTCACCTCCTGAATCACCGTTAGGTTATATCTTCAGAGGATGAGATGAACGAATTGTAGCGTGTGT
>JAAAKQ030145271.1:7045-31225 GCA_010016005.3 Zanna intricata
ATTGTAATAAAGACATGATCAAAAATTGTTCAATGTACTTGCTTTAACAATTAACTTGTAATTCTGGTAAAACATTAATAAAAGTTCCAGTACATAAGTTAACCCTATTTTTTTTTCTTTGGAATTTAAATATATATATTTGGATTTACAACAGTTGAAGTTAGTTCAGTTGAAGAAATTAATTAAATTATTATAGATAATAAGAAAGATTCAGTAGAGTAATGAGTTTTCTCATAAATAATGTATGAAAAAGACAAAGAAAATATATAATTAAAGTAAGGTATTGTAATAAAGACATGATCAAAAATTGTTCAATGTACTTGCTTTAACAATTAACTTGTAATTCTGGTAAAACATTAGTTGTAACAAAAAATAAAGTAATAATTATGTCACAGTTGTATCATTAACTAAAATAATACATTTATATGCATCATTGTAAACTGTGTAGATATTAAGTAGATTTTGTCTGTTCTAATAATATTCGTTTTATAATTAGAGTAAAATGTTGTTAAATTGCTTTTAAAAAACTCATCTTTTGAAAATGTATTTCTTTTTATATGATGAATTTCTTAGATGTTTAAAAAAATGTGTTAAATATGTTAATTTGTACAATTTTGGTTTTTCACCACTATAAATTCCATAACTATTCATTACTACATTTATGAAGAATTTTGTTATCCTTTGTCATTATAAATTGTCACTATAACATTAAATATATAAGGAAGAAGATATTTGCCAAAACAAAAAAAAATTATTCTTACTGTAAGGATTGGCTTCCGGAACGGAATGGAATGCAAGGGTAGCAGGAGTTTTAATATCTCCGTACTAATCACCGAATGAGGACAAATCTCCCTTGCTGCTGTGTCTTTCTATTATCAGTTGGGTAATTATTTATTTAATGGCAGTTATAGATTTTTTTTTTATGTTTTATTTATGGATTAAGTTGGTTTTTGTGTTCCGGTCTTTTAGACCACTGTGAAATAACTAACCAGTACTGATCATGTGGGATTGGATTCCATTTTCAATAGAAGTATTTAATCTCAAGGCCATTTTGAAAACATATTTCATGAAACGATCCATAGAGGTTTTGATGTAATGTGATTAGCCAGTGGAAAGTTATAACATGCAAATACAAAATCACAATCAAATAATTCTCTATTCATAAATTTCATCTATACATGAACATTTATTCTTATATTACTGTTTTTAGTTACATATGATTTTGTATATTATAAAACAGTTTAATGACAATGAAAACTTTACTTGAATATCTTTCTTTAGCATACTTTATAATTTAATCTGTTATTATTAATGTCCCTTCTAATCCTAATTTCTGCAACAGAGTGCACTCAACCATTTACCAAGATGGTTCAGAGTTAAATCTCAGTCGGGCTTGGCATTTTTCAAATGCTACAAAATTTCCACACCTTATTCCTTTACCTTTTGGATAAGCTTCAAGTTTATGTAGTAAATAATTCATTAATTTAAAAACAGAAATAAAAAAAGAAATCACTAATATGAAAGGTTTGAAAAATATCTCATTCAATTTTTAACCTTATTTATATCAGTCATATAACATTAGTGGATTATCCCTTATTGTAAGTAGTAATGTTTTGACATGACCACAGATATCATTCACAGCATTGTACTTTAGTTACTAGATTGATAATCATTTTTATTTTCCTAAAATCCAGTATGGTATTTAGAGTATTTATGTATAATGATGTTCTAATTTTAGTTTGTGCTTTTATTATTAAATTAATTTCTGTTTTTTTAGCACCATCTAATGTCTTACGAGAAATGTGCAAAAGGTCAGGAGAGTACTTATTACCAATGAAGGTACGTGTGTCTGTTGGAACATATAATGTTAATGGAGGGAAACATTTTCGTAGTGTCGTTTATAAAGAATTGTCTCTGTCTGATTGGCTTTTAGATATGCCCAAATCGCAAAACAGATCGAGTAAGTTTTTCCTTTAATCTACTTAATTTTTTAATTTTTATGCTTAATAACATTTTTAGTCTTGTAGCTTCAACATGTATTATTGGCATGGCACTTAATCAAAAATTCATCAAATTTCTGTAATTGCTTGAAGAGAATATTAGGCTAACTGCAAATGTTAAAGAAAAATAGCTGCAACAATTGTCATACAAAATATGCAGATCCATGCACCTGTTTTTTACTTTTAGAAACATAACTTATCTCTCATCTCCTTTATTCATTAGATTTCTGAAGATGAAGTAGAATATTTTAATGAAAATTTTAAACTTTTAAGGAAAATCAAAAAAAATGATAGGAGACTTGAGTATGCTAACAGAAAAGACTTTTGGAATTTACTTAGAAGGTGGAAAAGGTGAATTATTAGTCTTTAGACTTCCGAACTACCCTGAAGATAATGAATGTGAATAGAGCTTAAAATTAGCCTAATTCTTATTTCTATAGAGTTTTTAGGAACTTTTGTGTATATATCCTAAATTCTGTCTCAGACTCTCTATACTTGGAATGATACATTAACTACAACACAGCAGTGAAAATGACGTAAAGTTATCTTTTATCTTGTTACCAACATGGCTGTCTTTAGTTCAGGCAAGCCTGTTTACAATTGTAGTGATTTGTGTATTGCTGTTCTGACATATGATCATTTAATTTGAGATTGGCCTTATTTCTATCAGCTTTTATTCTTTACAGTTATCCATTTACATTATTTTAGTTTGTAATGTTTTCTGTTTCATTAAAAACCCTTCTGATGATTTTAAATGTTCAAAGAGAGAATATTGTAGTTAAATCATTCAACCCAGAAATCTGATTGCAAGCAAAACCATGTACTTTATATTATATACATGATAATAAAAATAAATGTAAGTCAAAAGATTTTTTTTTTTTACATTGAAAATTTAAAAAAATCCTGTTTTTTTTAAAGTATTTTATTTTGCAGTAAAAGAAAGATTTTTAAATCTGTATATTATTTATACAAATAATATACAGCTATACTATTTTCTGTAGTGAAAATATTTTAAAAGTTTTGGTCGTCATCTATTTTTTACATGTCAACCTAGAAAATAAAAAGATTTATTATGTTATCTTTTAATAGTGTGTCAAGAATTTCTAACTAGATAAAATAAAAGTAGAAATATTGGATTTTTTTTAGTTGCCAACAAAAAATTTTCATTCAAACATAAGGCAATATTCAACAAAGAAAAATTCATGACCAATATAATTAAAAGTATTTTAGTTTGTCTAAAAATGTGTTTTTACTATTAAAAATCTTTGAAAAAGTGAGATTTTGCATTTAATACATCTTACTCTGAATTTAGAGTATAATTCAAATAGGAAATCAAGGTAGATTAAAAAATTGAACTTTTGAATTTATGAATATGTTTTATAACAACGTAATTTGTAGGTTTAATAATATGTTAAACTGCATTCCTTTTAAACTGATATTTTGTGTAATGGTATGCCAAAAAAAATTCAAACAAGAAAACTGCTCTCTTTATCATTGCAGATTGTGACATGTTTTTTTTTTTTTTTTTACAGATCTTGTCAATGTGTATGATGGATCAGATCTTGGTGCTTCTGTTGATATATTTGCAATCGGCTTTGAAGAAATTGTTGATTTAAATGCAAGTAATATAATGGCAGCCAGGTTTGTTCTTATCATAAAACTCTTTTTTATTTTACACTATTGTATTATATATACTGACAATAATTTTTGGTATTATTGTAGTAGGTGATCTACCACTTTAATTAGTTCTTAGATGGTGCCGTCTAAGAACTAACTACTAACTACAGCGGTAGATCACCTACAACATTAATACCTAATTTTTTTTTGCAGAAAAATTATTGAAAGAAATATTGTTCTTTTCATTAACTTGATGATTGCTGCATTTTTCATTAATTTTTAACTTGTGATTATCATTTAGTGCTTATGTATTTATTACATTTCACATCTCTAGTTATTTCATTTGTTTTTTAGTCTTTGTCATCTTCCCTTATAATATTTCATTTTTATACTCCCTTTGTTATAAAATTAATTGACCTTAGTTGTTTATCATATACATCCCAGTAACCAAATTTATTTAGTGGGACAAATTACTGTTTTTCTAAACATTTGTTTTAAAATGTCTTTCTTCAGAATTCAAGCTACCCGTTTTGTTACATTAGATCTAAAAAAAAAAAAAAATTATTCTTTCCCTCTTTGATTTTCCTATAGCTGATGTTACTGTTATTAAGAGCTACTCTTTGTTGAAGTATTAAAAATATCCCTAAATAGATCTGACTGTAGTAGAATTCTTTTCTTTTTTTTTTTTTTTAAGAAAACTCCCTTTGTTTATAGTAACATGCTTTTGATGTCTTCCTTTCTTCATCTATCTTCCATTTTTACTACCTAAATAGAAAAATTCCTAAACTTATTCTGATCCTTTATTTTATTTGCCTCATTGTTGTGCTTTGTTCAATCAAATTAGTTTTACTCTATTCTTATCTATATTCTAGTTAAATTTTTTTTCTATTAATGAATTGAACTTCATTCATTTATGACTGCTTTTTATTTTCTCTTTCATAAACTCTTCCATATAAAAAAATCAAAATAGAAGGGTTTAGATATATTTTTATTCTGAAGCTTGCCTTTTCTAATGCAATCGTATCTTGACTATTTGATTCTTGTATAACTCTTCTTTACCAATATTTCAGTATATGTTTTCTTGAAATCATAGAGATTCCATTTCACTTCATGTTATCTTTCCAATATAGGTAGACAATTTTACTTCCCACTGCAAATCTAGATTCCAAGATTTATGTGTAGATAAATTGCTTTTCTTGTTACTGCTCTTTCTGAAATCAAACTTGTGATCATCAAAGTACTGATTGCATTTAATTGTTTCATATTTATTCTCTCATTAAATTATAAATAAGCTAATTAATTAATTTTTTTTAACAGTTCAGAAAATGCAAAAGCTTGGGCAGATGAACTGGAAAAAGTGTTGTCACGTGACAGACAGTATGTCCTTCTGACATATGTCCAGTTGGTTGGAGTCTGTTTATTTATATTTATTAAACCAGAACATACATCATTTATTCGAGATGTTGCTGTAGATTCTGTGAAAACTGGTTTAGGAGGTGCTGCAGGTTAGTTTATCCCCTTTTATTATTATTATTATTTTCTTCTAACTCTTAACATCATACTATTTATTTTTTTTTTATGCTGGTGTCAGAATGTGCATTTGTATTATCATTAGTATAAAATTACTTATCGATATACTTTATGAACAAAAATTTATTATATTTTTACAATTTGACTTTTTTACTTTAATTTTGATGAAGTCATTTATTTTTAGTTTAAGAATCACAGTCATTATGGATGAGCTTAACAGAAAAATGAAATTGTTCTTTGTTAATTGCTTTTAAAATTTCAACTGGATTACAGGAAATGCAAAATAATATACTGTTTTTTATAGTCCAACAATTTCCTCAATCATTACCATTTTACTCTTTACAGTGATTGTAAATGGAAACATATATGCTATAGACATTCATGGTTATTTTTAATTTTTAATGTATTTAATGTAACATATTGTTATATTTTCATTTATTTGTATTTAAATAATTAATAAGGACTTTAATCACATCTATGTCTTATAGTTTGTTCTTATATTTATAACTTATCTTATAAAGACTAGGTATTGTATTATCATTGTCGATCAGAATAAAAAATTTATTTACTTATTACAAATCGTTGACCTGTATCTATCTGTTCCAACACAATGTTGGTTGATGATGCTATTTCATCAACTGAATATTAGATTAATAAATTATGTATATATTTTATGATTATGTTTAGTTATGATTTCCTATAGTTTTTGAATTTTAGTAATTTTTTTTATGAAAAAGAAGTTCTCTGCTTCCCCCCCCCTTCTCCCACCCCTCGCTCTCTCTTTGTGTGTGTTGGAAGGGAGATATCTCCATAATTTTTGAGTCACTATATTATAAATTATAACTATGAAAACAGAAGGAAAGAATACTGAAATTTTATTAGAAGTATTAAAAATACTTTTAATTAAATAAGTATTTCATTGGGAGAAACATGTTTAGATTATTATCTGTATACAATCATTTTATTGTTAGATGTCATAACATGGTACTTTACGTGCCCTTTTTCTTCATACTGATTTTTTACTGCTAAATATATGTCTTAAATCATTTCTTTATTACAGGTAACAAAGGTGCTGCAGCTATAAGATTTGTTCTACATAGTACTTCATTATGCTTTGTTTGTTCACATTTTGCTGCTGGACAGTCTCAAGTTAGTGAAAGAAATGCTGATTATGCAGAAATAACTAGGAAGATCATCTTCCCTATGGTCTGTTGTCTCATAATAATTTAAATTTTAGATCAATTATTAACTAGTGATTACTGTATTATACTCATTGAGTTTTAAATACAAAATTTTTGGGAATGTTTGTAGAAACATAGCTGTGTGTTTTTGTGTAGAGATTAACATGATTACAGATAGAGTTATTCATTCAAGAAATTAAAAATATGGTGATTTGAGTTATAATGTACACTAGTTTCATTTTTAAGAACTTCAATTACCTCAATTCTCCCTTTCATTTGACCTACTACTACTACTACTAAATTTTGTTCGATAGAGGCCAGCATATGTACATACAGAATTTTTCAACCAAGAATTTTGGAATTGGTTCTAAAAGCATAAAACTACCAAATTCCAGGTGGAGTCATTTCTTTAACAGATAATGACACTTTCTGTCTGTTATATACTGTAACAACTAGGAAAATTAAGCTTAAAAAGTATTAGGTCATGTGATTGCAGAAATCAGAATTTTCAAACTATCTACTGCTGAAGACATCATCAAGATAAAGTGATAATTCAATGTTTTGATGTGATTGAATTTTCCACTGAATGTATATTCAGTTTTTTAATATTACCATTGCGTATTTAATATTTACAATGACCGTAGAACCCATAATTTTTTATCTTGAAATTCCTATCCAGAGAACTATTTTCTCATTAAAACAATTACTAATAAGTGAGTTATGGTTTTCTATACTCCACAATTAAATTTTTTACTGCACATTTTTAGCATAGGGAAACTCAAAATATTTTTCAAATGTATTTTGTCAATTCATTACTAGATTTAAATGATACTCTACTAAAAAAATGTATTCTTAAATGTTAAATATATTGAAATCCACCTTTCTCACATCCACACAAGACTAACTTCAGAGAAAATAATTAACAGTCGATTTATAAACCCTTAAAGACAAGGAAGCAGGTTAAAGGGAAACTTAAGAGATGTTATACAAGTATTTCATTATATGGGGGTCAGTAAATTAAAGAGTGAAGTAAGTGAGGACATAGAGCACACTCACTTTTAAATACTTTTTTTATTGCATTAAACTATTCAAAGTAAGGTAGATTAGGTAAAAAGTTAGGTTAATCCAAAATATTTTTAAATCAGAATTTTTTGACATAATATTGTAAGTTAAGGATTTTTTCATTACTGCACCTGTTTGGATTTTGTGCAGACACTTCACCTTTGTGCCAAATTTTCACTTAAGTTGTATCAAGGGTATTCTTTCTGTTATCAATGGATTGTACTGAAACTAACATTGATATTTATATGAGGTTATGCTGAAAAGTTCTTGAAATATAACACTAAATACAATTGCATCATACATTGATCTTATTCTTATTTAACGCCAGTGCTTCTCTCATGATTGGAATGCATCCTGAAAGTCGTTGTCTTATTTTAATTCAATTGCTAAATGTGTTCAGCATTGCCAGAATCTTATCTGTCATATTAAATTTTCTTTCTTCCAATTTGATTTTTAATTTTGAAAAGAGAAAGAAGTCACATGAAGCCAATTCAGGTGATTGTGGTAGATGATAAATAACTACCATGTCCAAGAAAATACCAAAAGAAGTGCAGTCACTCCTGCATCACTTCTCTGAAAATGTCCTTCTCTTCCCTTAGATACTTTAGGACAACACAACAGAATTCTCCATTAATCATCTGATCAAGAGGTGTAACCCATCAATATCGAAGAAACAGATCAATAAGAATTTGATGTTGCTCTTGACTTGACAGACTTTCTGTGGCTGTGGTGAAGATGAGTTTCTTAAATTCAGAGTCGTATCCATAAACCCAGCTTTCATCACCTGTGAAAATCGTAAAAAGGAAATCTGAAACAACTTTGAGGAGCTGTTTCAATTCACTGCAGATATTTATGCAATGCTGTTTCTGTTCATCACTCAGCAGTCACAGCATTAGTTTTGCAGCAATCTTTCTCATCTTCAATTCTTGTTATAAAATCTGCTGACATGTTCTGTATAATAATGTCACAATGTATGAATGTTTATATTTAAATTCAATATCTCTCACAAATTGCTTGCCACCTAAATTCCTTCAACTTTTTGAACTGATAAAAGTCTCTTTGAACTAACTTCAGATAGTAAAGAAGATAAATTAACAGTTTAGCTGCAATTAAATAGCAATTTTATTATAATAAAATTATTATAAAAAATATTATAATAAGCAATTTTGGATAGTGCTGTGCAATTTTCTCAGAGTGCTTCACAGTAGGCTGTGCAGTAATTGTTCCTTGTGGAATGAATTGATCAACAGAATATCAGACTAATCCCAAAAAAATATGGCTATTAACTTCATCATCAGTCAATTTTGTTTACTTTTTTGGTTTTTTTTATTGAAGGTTTTTTTATAGGCAGTGATGTGTGAGAATCAACCAATTTCCAAGAATGATCTTGTCAAGCATGTTATTATTACTGTTTTGAAAGATTTCATACATTTTTTCATTCTTTACAATAATCACATGCACAACAACAATTGCTTGTGAATTTCTTTAATTATTATGTTTTAAAAGACCAAAATCTTATCACTATCTAAATTTCACATTCAGCAGTATTTATTTTTAAACTTTAAAAATGATCCATAAATGACCATAGGGAGGTACAAAAAAAAAGTTCTCAGACTGGTAAATCCTTAGTTCCACAGGTATACCAACCTCCACAAGAAAAATTACCAGATAGCCGTTACTTTCAAGATTGCCCTTTTACTAGTAAATAGTTTTTCTCATTATTATATGTTTGTTAAAATTCTATTGTGTAGTTCTGTGATTTCTTATTCTTTATTTTACCAAACAGAAATTAAATTATATTAGCAGTTTCTTATTTTAATCCTTTAGTTACATCAAAATTACAGTGCAATATTAATAATAGAGATTAATATTTATAAATGTATTTGTTACTGAGAATTACTGTTTGAAGTGTACTTTTATATTGTTAAATGCATTTAAAAATAATAATAAAGATATTGTTTTTTAAATCATTTGTGAATACAATTTTTTTTTTTTTTTTTTAGGGAAGGACATTAAATTCTCATGATTATGTGTTTTGGTGTGGTGATTTCAACTATAGAGTTGATATGGATAAAGAAGAAATGAAAGAATTAATTAAGAAAAGTGCATTTGATGAAATTTTGAGGCATGACCAGTTAAAGGTACGATTTAAATTTTTGTTTACTCATTTGATTTTATCTTTTTTCATTTCTCAGATTTATAATTCTCCTTAAAGATAGTATGGATTTAATATCGGTTTTGTTTGTGATTTTATTCTAGCAGTATCAGTTATTATTGCATTTAAATATAATTGCTTGTAATTAATTACTTTCACTTTCAGCTTTCATAAATTTCTCTTAATGTACTGTTATATTATTTGCAAGATGTTTGAAAAGGCACTTGTATTTTGCTTTATTCTATATTTTTATTTTGAAATTTCTATTCTTTTATATGTTTCTGCTTCTCTTTTGCTTATGTACAGAGTATCCAAAATAAAGGTTTCCGAAAGTAAAGTATTTAGGAAACCAGTTGTTGTAATCTCCTTAACATAGGCTCAATTGACAGGAAATATCTCCAGGATTTGTTCTGTATACTTTCAGTACTCTCAAAGTCAGTAGAATGCACATGCACAGGCAAGCCTACTTGCAGTGCAGTTGTAGTCAGTCAAGATTTGAACCTCACAACAGAAAGCCCAATGTGTACTGTAGTTAGTAGAGTTTCAATAAGTTACCTGTGTTCAACAGAATGTATGAACTGAATGGAGTACCAATACACCCAAGTCTATTCATCAGTGGGATACAACTTTAAGTGAGATTGGAAGCTTGGTGGACACAAACTGGAAATCATCCAAAAGTTCCAGTTAGTGACGAGACAGTGGATCAAAGCATTTACTGCCAGTCCTGGAAAGTTAGTTATGCCGGCTAGTTATGAACTGCAAATTTCTCATTTCATTGTTCTTAACATTGTACATAAATGGCTTTATCAAATTTACATGTACATAAAACACAGTTGTCAAATTTGGGGTTCTGAAAACTGTCATATAGTAGTTGAAAATGAAAGGGACACACTGATAGTCAATGTCTGGTTAGGACTGGATAAAAATGGCACTGTCAGTTGGTATTTTCATAGAGTTTACTGTGACAGGACACATGTACCCGACAACAAGATAGTGCTCCACCACACACTTATTGAGATGTTACATGTTGTTGAACAACATTTTTCCCAAATATTGGTTCAGATAATACAGTTTCCTTAGAGCATATAAACTAAACTGCCCTTATTGCCCAGAATTTGGTTAGTTCACAATCATTTAGCAACTCTCTACAGCTAAACGTATGTAATAAGTAGGCATAGAAATTAAAATAACTATTAATTATATTATTTCAGATTCAGCAGAAAGCAGGAAATGTATTCAAAAATTATATGGAAGGTGATATCAGTTTTGCCCCAACATATAAATATGACTTGTTCTCTGATGACTATGACACTAGTGAAAAAAATCGAACACCTGCATGGACAGATAGAGTTTTATGGAAACGGAGAAAACAAATGCCTGATTCAGGTAATTAATCCCCTTACCACTTCAAATATAATTTTATAAGAAAAAATTGAAAACTTGCTATGTTTGGGTTCTCAGATGTATTACTTATTAAAAGAAAGGCAAATTAAAGATGATTACATAATTAGTAACATATTTTGAGGTGTAAACCTTAGTTTAACTATTCTTTTGCCAAGCATAATTTTATAGAATATACTGTAATGCTAAGATCATTAGCATGTTCTGTGATTACAATTAAAATTAGACAGCTAAAGTAACTCAACATATTAGTTTTTAGATATTTCATTATTACTTTTAATTATCACCCTACTATGTTGGTAAAATCTGGTCTTTTGAAATCTGAGTCAGCATTTATTGTTTTTAAATCTTTATTTGAAATTCTTTATTTTACATGTTTGAAAATATTCTGTCCATGCCCTCAATTTAGCTATATTTTAAATGAAATATAATTTGTTTAGGGTTTGTTTATAAATGGTTAATTAATGTTTATAAAAATATATATATATATTTTTTTTTTTTGTTTTTTAACCTCCAGAACCACTGTTAGGTATATCTTCAGAGGATGAGATGAATGAATTGTAGCATGTGTGAAACATGCCTGAACGGGATTCGAACCCGGGACTTCCGGATGAAAGGCTGAGATACCACTCGCATCACGGAGGCCAGCTAAAATATATATAATATTATTATTTAATTATTTATATATATATATATATATAAATTAAATGCATTAAAAATGCTAATTAAATATAAAAAAAATGCTTTAAGATTGTGACAATTGTATAGAAGTAAATGGCAAGGTTTATCTGTGATTGATTAACCATAAATTCCTTCAAAGGTATTCATGAGATTTCTCTAATGATTAAGTGTAAAAATCATTTGTTTTGCTTTGTTCTCCTTATCCATTAACGGTGTGTTAATGTTAATTTGTGATTGTCTCTTAGATTTGCCTGCTAATTGGAATCCAGGCTCCCTTGTACATTATGGTAGAGCAGAATTAAAACAGAGTGATCATAGACCTGTAATTGCTGTTATTGATATAGACATATTTCAAGTGGATAAAGAGAGAAGAAATCATAGTTTTATTGAAGTAGTTGAAGATCTCGGACCACCAGATGCTACTATTGTTATACAGGTACTAATAATGTCTATATTTAAAACTTGAAGATTTACTTACTGTTCCAACATAATTAAATAAGGAATTTAGTGTTTTAAGGTTTATTTTGAGTATTGTAAGGTCAAAAGAATATTTTAATTGTTAATAAAGAAATACTGCAAAGTTAAAAAATCATAAAAATCCTTGTTTCTATATTTCAGTGTACATGAATAATTAACATTTCTAAGTATTATGAAACAGAAAGTATTATGTCCATACAGCACATTCTCAAGAGCATATAGTTAATTTAGATGAGATTGTTAAAATTCATTCTCACTCATTTTGTGTATAAAATAAATATAATATTCATTAAGTTCTCATAATAATTAATTTGTACAAAAATCAGATTGAACAGTAAGTTTTTTAGTTGAAACAGGTTAACTAAAATTTTGAAACAAATTTTTTTTTAAGTGTACACTTGATCTTACAAGGGTAAATCCAATATAAATGGGATTTTTGTTCCTGAGCATCTACGGTTGGTAGGACTGGGCCTGCACTTCTAGTATGCTTGGATAGGGTTATTATGAGTGGGGAGAGCTGGCCATTCCACACTCTCAACCAACTTATCAGTAACGCTCATGATATCGGGATATCGGAACTATAGGTGCACTCCTCTACTATGCAATGCATTATTATAACATTTCCTAACATTTCTTACTCATGAAAGAGTTACTTACTCATGAAAGCGACAGAAATTTTCTGGAGATTGACTGCACTGTTCAGGGACCAACCATTGTCAAGGACTCATGTGTTCGCCTGGCATAAGCAGTTCAAGTAAGGAAGAGAACAAGTGGAAATCAGGAACACAATTGCCATTCTTGAACCAGCATTATAGACAAAAAAATTTGCGCAGAAATTGCAGAACAGGTCGAAATAAGTTATAGTAGCTGTCAAGCGATAATCACAAATTACCTACAGTTCTGTAAAGTGTATGGCTGGATGGGTCCCTCACCTTTTGACTTCAGATCAGAAGTTGAGACGTTTGGAAGCCTGTCAGAGGCTTACAGCAAGGTTTGCGGAAGAAGGTCATTTTTGAGTCGGATTGTCCATCACTACAAATGTGGGTCCTCCACTACACGCCCCAGTCAAAACAAGCCAGTATGGAATGGTGGTGGAAAGGGAAGGCAGCCTCAGTGAAAGCCAGGAGTTGACTGTCAGCTGGCAAGGTTCTTTCCACAGTTTTTTTCGACCAGTGAGACATTTTGCTCATTGATTTTTTGCATAAGCAATGCACAATCAGTGCCGCTTACTACTGTGAGCTATTGAACTAGGTGAGAACTGCATATCATCACAAAAGACAAGACCAACTGATGCGAGAGACTATCCTTCTCCACGACAACACCAATCCCTATACTGCAGCTCTAACGATCTCAAAACTAGAAGAAATGCGCTGGACTCAACTTGATCATCCTCCCTACAGCCTGGACCTATCACCTTGGAATTTTCATTTGTTTGGGGTGCTTAAAGAAGCTCTAGGAGGGCAACGATTTGAAAATGATGAGAGCATGGAGGGATTTGTGTGAAATTGGTTCCTGACACGAGTTTCTTTCTACAATGCTGCAATTAAAAAATTTTCCTTCTCACTAGGAAAAATATATTTCTAAAGCAGGAAACTATATAGAAAATAAATTATATTTGCCTTTTATTTTTCAATAAATAAATTCTTTTTAAAAATAAAATTCTGTTTATATTGGATTTACCCTTGTAGTTAAAGATAATTAGGTACCTTTTTTATTTTAATTTTGAATTATGCTTTGTTGAAAATTTCCATACTTAAAGATCTACTAACAAAATCTATGTAAAATGTATTTTATGTTCTTTTTACAATGTAATAGCTTATCAGTTATTAAGAGAAAGTTAATTGATATGAAAAAGAAAGAAGGAAAATAACCTTCCTTCTCGCTGAGAAAAATGTAATTCTAAAGCAACTATGTAGAAAAATAAGTTATATTTGTCATTTTTTATTTTTCAATAAAATCCCATTTATATTTGATTTATCCTCACTTGTAATCTTGTGGTAATTAAATCTTATTATTAATTTAATAAGGTATTATTTTTATAGTTTTGTGTAATAGTTCAAAAAAATTTGAATACTTGGAAGTAAGAGTTAGATTAAGAATTGTAGATTTTGAAAAAATGGAAATATTAGTGAGGTGAAATTAAAAAAAAGTAGTACCTTGGTAGGTATGAAAATAGTTTAAAATTTGTACAAAATTTGAAGAAAAATTAAGATACAATTTTTTTAAATGTTGCGTTAAAGATGCTCCAAGTATTAATGTGAATTAGAGAACAATATAATGAAATGGTTTCAAAAAACAGACTGACTTGCTATTTACCACAGATTTGACAAGTGTGCTATTCTTTTGTATGTACTAGAACAGTTAAGAATTAATTTACAATATGCAAAAGACTTTTTGTAATAAAAATATTGGTGAAAAATTAATATTTATTTTTGTAGATGTTAATATTTAATTAATCCTAGTAACATTGTACTGTATTGAAAAAATATTACATTAATTTATTGATTCTTTTTTTTTCATCTTTTATGACCTCTTAGGATTACTTAGTCCATTATCCAGTGCTCTTTGAAAAGACAGCATGAAAGCTGTTCACAGCTTTCGAAAAGCATCAAAAGCTGTTCACAGCTATCCTGTGAACAGCTTTTCACAACATAAAATGTTCATGTTGTAAGCGTGAAGCAAGTGTTTTTGTCCTTGACTTTTTAGTTTAATTTTATGTGTCTTTTGGTGTAAGGTTAGATCCGCTGTTATTTCAATGAACTATCTGCATCCTGTCTCTTGATGTTTTTTTTTTTTTTTTTTAGTTAAGATTGCATTAAATTAACCATTCAGAAGTCCTGAATCTTGCATTCCCATGATGTGTCCAAAGAATCCTAGTCTCCTGTGCGCATAGTATCAGTGATGAATTCTAACTCTTTGTTGGGCATGATCCTACCACTGCCCGTGTTTCTGGTACTTTTTGTTGAAGCAGGTTCTTTTTTTTTTGAGTCTGTCTGTTGGTCTTTGATTATTCATTATGGTAGAAGAGAGTTTCTGCTGCATTTGTGGCTTCTGATTTTATAACTGTGTTATAGTATGTTATTTTTACATTTATGTTTAGACATTTTTTATTGTAAATTTACTAGGTTAATTTTTGTGTTTTAGCTAGTTTATTTGTTGTTGTTTATATTAAGGGTTTTTTTGTTTAGGCTGTTTGTTATTATTTTTTTGAGGTATTTAATTGGGTAACTATTTTGACTTTATTACAGTTTATATTTATTTCTTTTAATTGCGTTGGTTTTTGGGACATAATTTCTGTCTTTTTGAATTATATTTTTCGACCAGTTTTATTTGCAATGTTTTGAAGTTCGAATATCTGTGTTTTAGCTTCATTGATGTCATTTGCTAGCAGTGCCAAGTTTGTGTACCAAGGCAGTTTGTTTTTATTTTTTGGCCTAATTTTATTTTTGGCGAGCATTTTTTGAGCCATTCCCTCATTACCATTTTCAGAGCGCAATTGAATAGTAATGGTGAGAGTCCATTGCCTTGACACAGTCCTGTTTTGATTTCTAATGGTTTCATGGGTTCGCCTCTGAATTTCACTTTTGACTTGATGTTTGTGAGGGTCAGTTTTATCATGCTTATTAATTTGGGATGTAGTTTGAAGTGTCTTAGAATTTTTAGGGGGATTATCTGTGGATGCAATCATACGCGTTCTTGAAATCTTGCTTATTTTCTGCAATCCCATGATGAGAATTACTTGTTGGTCCATTAGGCCAGTTATTATTTTTAGTTTACCTGTCTGCATAAGTGAGTTGACATTGTGTGTAGAAATTTAGGTGATTTATTTCAATTTGATTTTGGATTTGTGTTGTTCTTTTTTGTGTTTGCAGTGGTGGGGCATTCCAGTGCTTCCAATCGCATGTTATTTTCTTCTTTTTTTTTCTCTTTTTTTTTTGTTTAACCTCCGGAATCACCGTTAAGGTATATCTTCAGAGGATGAGATGAATGAATTGTAGCATGTGTGTAAAATGCCATGCCTGACCGGAATTCAAACCCGGGACCTCTGGATGAAAGGCCGAGACGCTACCACTCGGCCACGGAGGCCGGCATGTTATTTTCTAAGTGGCAGCCCATTGTATCCGGATGCTGCTTTCTCTGAACTCTGGTGTTGCTTGGTTCAACCAGTGGAGTATTCCCTAAAAGAGACCTTTCACTGTTGTCTGTCAAGGGGGTCACATGTGGTGGAACTAGGTCCTGAGTTACAACAACTGATGTTATGACATTAGGATATGATTTGATGATAGATGAATTTGTGTAATTTGCTTGGATTTAATTCACCGGACAAATTTGTCCTGTTTGTTCCTGATATATCCAGGTGTACCTCATGGAGGCCTGATCTGTCTTTTATAAAGTTGTTAATTTGGAGAAAAGTTAAAAAGTCTGATCCTAAACGTTATGTCCATTTCTTTTTATTTATTATTTACCAATTACTATTACTGTATGTTATAATTTATATTTTAATTAAGTACACTAGAAAAATTACAATATTTAAATTAATGCAACATGTATGGCAAGCCCTTATTTAAAATTATATTTCCAGTTCTAAAATCTCACTTGTACTTGCAAGATATTGGTATTTCTTTTCATATTTTATTCATTTTGTAGAAAATGAAATGTTTTCTAACTTACTCAGTTGGATCAGTTATGTTTTTCTTTAATCGTTCAAGGTGATTGATTAGCATAAATAAATAAAATTTAGTATTAACGTTTAAATATAGTGCAAAGGAGTTAATTTTTTGGAATCCGTAAGTTGTTATGGACATTTATATTACTATGTATGAAAAATTGTTTTGTATTGTGTACGAGAACTTGAATATGTAAGCTGTATTTATAAAATTTTTTTCTCTTTTTATGCATATAGGTAATAGATGAACAGTATTCAGATGATGAAATATCCTCAATATTTGATGATGATTTTATGACCGCCCTTTTACAAGAATTATCACAGATAGGAGAGGTGATTCTTGTGCGATTTGTTGAAGATACAATGTTAGTGACATTCAGAGATGGTCAATGTGCTTTAGCTGCAGCAAAACGTGGTAAAACACAGGTAACAAATAAAATCTTATTTTCTAAGAAAAATATTTACATTGTGTAATTATTTATTTACATAAAATATTTAAAGAATTTTTAATAGCAAATGTTTTTAACAAATGATAATTTACATAAGAATATATAAACTTGGTTCGTAAAGTAGTCTACAATAAGAATCATTTGATCTAAATTCTGTTTGTATATATGAAATTATTAGAAAAATTAAAATAGTACTTTTTGCTTTTGTTATATACTGTGTATTTGTTTAAAAAATTGATTGCATAAGGGAAAATTTTCCTGACCTATGCGAGTGAAATTCAACTGCCTTTACAGTGTTATTTTTGATTTTTTAATAAAGTTTTACTAAATCTTATATAGTTCTGGTGTTTTTTCTCTAGTGTTAAGCATTGTCTACGTAAGCCATTAAAATAAATTTCATTAGGCAAGTCAACCTGAAACTGTTGCATCCATATTTGTACAAATTAATGTCTTCTACTTATTATCTTATACTCACCTATATACCAAAACTTAAAAAACTGTCTTCTTGGTGAGCTGTAAAAAACAAAAACATAATACACGGAAATTTGTAAAAAAAAAAAAAAGACCCTACTCAGTGCAACACAAAACAAAACTTAACAAATAGTGTATAATTACCTGTGACACAAAAGGTAATATCTAAATTAAAAGTAAAAATTATAAGAACAATAAAAATAAATTAAAAGGCTGTAAGTGAACAAATGAAAAGACATCATAACCTTTACAGCCGCTATTTAACTTGAGGCAATTTTTTTTCTGTGTAATCTTAAAAAGCAACACAATTCTTCTTGGTAATCCTTAAGCACTTTTCCTAGCCAGCCTAAGTTTATTTCCTTTTTTCATACCTTGTAACTCATCAGTATAGCCATTTGTTATCCTAAATAGCTGTTCTCACTCTCTTCATCTGAAACTACTTATGGAATCTTTGGTATAACTCCTCGGTTCTTGTATTCCTATTACCAAAAGTAATCCTGTATCTATTCATTAAAGAAGGCCAAATAAATTCACATTATTTATGAGAGTATCCATTAGTGCCTTCTGATTACCTTCTGTAAATTAAATCGGTCACATGTGCCTTTATTATTACTGCCTGTATGGCAGGAATTCACCTATTTTATAGAGATGATAATTAAGTGTAAAAATTAAGTGATATCTAAATGGCAAACAGAAAGTTTAAAAGTTTAAACTTCAAGGAGCATTTCCAACTTTATTACAAAATTTAGAATACAAAAATCTAATAATTCTGATCACATTAATAAAGATAAAAATAAATTGATAAAAAGAATATGAAGGAAATCAGAATTAATAAAAAAAAAAAATGGTAAAAAATGGACAATAAGATTCAATAGTGATGGATGACTGGATAAGAAAATCATTTATTTAATATAAATTATTCAAAGTATACGTTTTAAGTCGATGTTAAATTAATTATTAGTCATTTATTTGATCTACAGTTTGCAGTATTACAGGCAGCAAAATAATCAGTGCAGTAGTTTTAATTGTAATTAGACTGAGAGTGGATGCACCTTGTATAAATTTCTTCTTCTTTTCTTTTTTTTTATTTAATTGACATCTGAAGTAATGATGAACACTATTAAAGAACTCATGGTATCAAGGAATAATTAAATGACAAACAGTGAAAAAAAAGTGATATACTTGTATAATAATAATTATTTTGTTCTGCTGTTAGGATTCAGTTTAATAAATTACTTGTTTTCACTATTTCCTGCTGTATTTTTCCCACCAGTTTTGGGATTATTCCATATCCATCAGATAGGTATCACCTTTCACAGATTTCATTAAAAGTTTAAAAATACATTTAAAAAAAAAAAATTAAAATATATAAATTAATAAAATCATTTAAATAGTTTAATATCAAAACTGGTTGAAATCTGTCTGTTAATGTTTAGGTCTCTTTCAGAAAGTTAATATTTTAGGTGTATTAATTGTTTTCTTAACTTTTGTTTTAATTTTTAAATAACTTTTAAATGAAATTTGCATAAAAATGCATAACGATGGGATATCCCAAAACTGGTTATAAGTAATGGAAAATTCACCTCCTAAATATATATATAACTTTTTTTTTTCACATAATTCATCTACATAAAAGACTTAGTGGGTTGTAGCAGTTGACATCAATGTTTACAAATGTAGATGCGTGACATTTAAATTTAAACATCATTTCAGTGACTGATGATGCAGGATCCCTCAAAAGTCAACTATTGGTATTAATTTTTTTTTTTTTTTTTTTTTTGTTACTGTGGTAGTTTTTTAAAAAAAAAAAAAATATATATATATATATATATATAGAGAGAGAGAGAGAGAGAGAGAGATTGTTATGTTTGTGTTGTTATATTAAAATGATGTTTTTTTTATTTCATATTTTTAAATGCTGATTAATCAGATCATAAATAATTGTTTTTATTATGATTTTTATTACAAATGATGAGGCCCTGAATTCCAGTAAAAGTGTCAAAAGGCTATTAACAAAAAATCATATCTAAATATTTTTATATTTATTAATACAAGTTTTTTGTTCTTTTTTTGCAGCTTTGTGGTGTTAATTTGCAGTTATCATTAAAAACACCAAACTGGAGAGCTTTAACTGAAAGAGAAGTTGATCTTTGTAATAACAACACATTACCTCTGTATGATTACAGAATACCTCTTATTCCAGAAGATTCAGGTTTGTGAATTACTTTTTGTGCTCTATACTATCTATATATAAATAAAAACATCAGTTTGTATCTTTAAATTTATGTACTCTTTTATTTTGTGTACATATAATTAAAATTTAAGAATTTCTGGGCCATTTAATGATTCTTTTTGCCATTATAGTTATTGAAATTTGAGGAAGGTTTTAGGTATAAATCCATTCAAGTAATTCATAACTAGGTGAGCAGTTCACCTTAAATTGAGAATATGAGGTCTGACCAAAAAATAACAGAATTATTTCCTTTATTGCTTAGAGATATTTTGAGACAAAAATTTTACCATAACACACAGAATGTTTTAAAGAGTCATGGGAGGACTGTGAACCACATACAATTCTATGAGTTGTTCAGGTGTTTTAAAGGCAGTAAAAAAACTACCAAAGATGATGCTCGTCCATGAAGACCATCAACAGCAATGGACATGTCTTACATTCCTTAAGAGAATGAATTGATAAAACTTAATCAATGTTTAACAACTCATAAGGTAGCAGAAAAGACTGGGATTTCAGTTGGACTGTGAAATTTCAACCAAAACATTATTAGTATATCCAGTTTATTCTGAATTTTGATACGAGAGCAGGTAGTCAACCATGCAGAAATCTATTGAGAGCAGACAGTCAAACAGTACTACTACATAGAAATCATCAGTATTCATTAAAATTTGAGGAGAAAAGACCTAACCTTTGGTGTCACAACTCGTAGTTCCTTCATCACGACAGTGTGTTGGTTACCCTCACTGCTAATTTGTAAGTTTTGTATAAAAATTTCATTCATTGGCATTCCTTATCTACCATACTCATCAACCTAATCATTGTCAAAATTTCCGTTAAAAGGAAGAAATTTGAGACAGCAGAATCCATGAAAGAGAATTCATGGAATGCCCTGAAAGTTATTTTAAAAATTAAATTCCATAGCTTGTTGAAATGGAAGATAAAAAGTGTGTACCTCAGAAAAGAGAGTACTTTGATTGATGTATAATGCTATAAATATTCAGTAACATTTTTTTAGAAAACGTGTGGTACTTTTTTAACGTACATTGTATATAATATTTTACAGTTAACTTTTATGAAGTAATATTTTGAGCCTAACTAAATCAGTCTTTCAGAATCTACATGATTCCCATGAGTGAAATTAAAAAAGTAGTCTTGAGCTTCCCTTTAATATTTTGTTTATCAAAATCTCGCCGTGTATTCTGGAGATTTCAAAGACATAAAATAATTTTGTTTCTTACATTTTTATTAATAAGCAATTTAGGCAATACATAATAGTACCCAGTCTGTGCCTCAAAATTTGAAGTTTAGTCTGCAAGTTGCTAAAATGCTTCTTTAATGTAAATTGATTGTGAAAAGACTAGTTCTAGTCTATGTTATCTTTCTCTGAAACATATTCTTGTATGAACTACAAGGTTCAGTTTCTCTGAACTGTACATTACTGCCCATGTTCTTGTGCATCAATTTCTAGTGTTGCTATGATTCATGTAAATAGAAATTTGATTTTTTATTCAAAGAGAGGTGATCTTTAATTTATAAACATTTCAGACACAAGCAATTTAAAGATAAATGTACGAGGCATATTCATAAAGTATGGGCCATCGGCTTACATTTAAATATTAGCAAATCTGAAGTCCCTGTTTGCCAGCAGGGAGGAACAGAAATTGTTCACTGAGACACATGCACCGTTCCACAGGACTCTGTGCTGAGGCCACTGCTTTGGTGTGTAGTTTATGACACATACTTAGATTAGAGTTCCCAGAAGGAGTTCAGCTAGACGCATTTGCAGATGACTGGGCTCTTGTAGTGGTAGTGAGGGCCAGAACAGAAGAAGAAGTTGTTGTAAGAAGTAAATATGCAATAAGGATGTTAGTATCACAGGTGGCAGAAAAAGAGCCCCAGTTATCCAGAGAAAAGTCAAGAATTGTATTAATGACTGGCAGAAGACAATTCTAGGGGTAATGTATTGATGTGAGTGGTAGATCTTCAAGACGAGCTTTTAATTTTTTTTTAAGATGAACAGGTATGGAACTTGTGGAAGAAAATTTTTAGTGTGCAACTAGCATATCTTGCTAGAAACTTTTGACAGATTAAATTATTTGAATACAAGCATGCAATACAGAACAGAAAATATTATTTTAACCACAAACAGAATGGAAGAATTTGTGAAAGATAAACTGTAGTCTTCAGTTATACAAGATAAATTATTTTGTTTTCCTCACATTGAAAGTTTTTAAAATCGGCTTACTCAAAGTAATAAAGAATGCCTGAAGAAGTTAATAAAGAAACACCTTAATTTGTTACAAACTTCAGTGACAAAGTACTTCCCTACCTTCTCCATTTCAGAGTTAGAATGGGTAATTTCTTCTTTTTGTACACCTGGTGAGATCGACATATAAAATGCCACTAACTTAAAAACTGTCAATGAAAAATGATTCATTAGACTTCTTATGTGATTCTATCATGAAAACAAAATTTCTGAACACCTCAGTCCTTTTGGATTAATGCATGATGTCAGAATCTCACATTTATCAAGGAGCCATAAAAGTTTTGCTACTGTTTCCAACATCATACTTGTGCGAATTAGCACTTTCTACAGTGAAAATAGTGAAATCTAAACACAAAGACAGATCGGTACATCTTAAAAATGGTTTGTGTTGAAAACTCTGTGGACCACACCGAGTGTAGACTTCACATTCATTTTAATGGTGAGTTTTAAAAATATATATATATGTATATAATTATATAATTAATGTGTATTTTTTATCAAACTTCCGTTATAGATAGGTTGGTATTCCAGGCACTTATACCAGGTAGGGTGGTCTTCCTCTGATACCACTCAACATTCTGCCTATATTTAAAAGAATGCATCCCCTTGCGCGTTTTTATCAACCTATGTTGATATACAACCTATGCAATATTATTATACAATAATAATACCTAACCTATGCAATATTATATCAACGTATGCAATGAATGTCTGATACATAGAATTAGATACTACATATTATGTTTCAGTACAATTATTATTAAGCAAAAACAAGTGTGTTTAAAATATCATGGGTATTCATTGAGTGTGTCATCGGTCAAAAATGATCGGTAACCATTGCTGTACGTACATACAATTTCAACATGTTTAAATTTTTATAGATAATAAATATGAAAGAACATTTTCCACAATATCTGATTACATATTATCTGAAATTTTGTCTAATGATGACTTAATAAAAATTGAAATCAAAATCCAGCCAAAAAAATGGGGTAGATAAAGAGAAAAAAATCTGAAGACAAAGCCAATAATTGTCAAAAACCCTCAATATGTCATCTTTTAACACATATTTTAAAAGAATTTTATGCAAATTTGAAAAGAAGTTGACAAGTATGCTGAGGTGTTGAAAAAAATCTTGCCAGATAATTTACAGTGAAACTACTGGAGACTAGAGTAATCAAGAGTTTATTCTGTGCAGATGTTTTTATAATAAGTTTGGGTTTTTCTTATATTAATCTGTTTGGCTGATTAAGAAGAATTGCATGAAGAAACTTAGGATTTTCCAGGTCTATCATTAAATTTAAAAATATAGTAAAAAAGTACGATAACTATTAAATGTTACTATACCTACTTAATTAATCTATTCAAATAAGTATAATTTTCAACATTATATTAGATAAGATACAGGTATAATTGACCTAAAGGAAATATCATAATTCTGACAAATTGAATGATTAATTTATCCCTTTGAGCTGCTGATCAGAGATAATAATTAGTTATAAAATTTTTAATTTGTACATAAACAACTCCTTAATGAATAATAATAATATTGGTCAAAACAAAGTAAAATCTTCAATCAAAGATATTTTTATTTATTACCTGGATAAACCTAATCGTGCCTATATACAAAGCAGAGAAATTCAATTATTAGACCATCAGAAGGAAGAAATTAGTCAAGAAATGAAACAACAAAATAAAAAAATTGAAGTTCTGGAAAAGGAAAATACTGAAATTAAAAAATCCTTAGAATAGTAATGAAGAGTTTTAGAATCTTTAAGAATGTAGAATAATTAAATTTTCCATGAAAAACTGATGAAGAGCACCATGTATTTTTTTTTTTTTATTTGATTTAATGTGCTTAAAAATGTTAATAATATCTGCTAAATAACCCACCGGGTTGGTCTAGTGGTTAATGCGACATCGCAAATCAGCTGATTTCGAAGTCAAGAGTTCTAAGGTTCAAATCCTAGTAAAGATAAAAATTTTTATAC
>JAAAKQ030145272.1:0-13120 GCA_010016005.3 Zanna intricata
AGTGTAGTCTTGTACAATCTCAGGTCGACCATTCCTGAGAAGTGTGGTTAATTGAAACCCAACCACCAAAGAACACCTTTATCCCCGATCTTGTATTCAAATCTGTATAAAAGTAATTGCCCTTGCTAGGATTTGAACCTTAGAACTCTTGACTTGGAAATCGGTTGATTTGCGATGTTGCGTTAACCACTAGACCAGCCCAGTGGCCTTCTTTTTTTTATTTAAAATGTATTAATTAAACTTTCTTTCAGAGGAGATGAATTTGTTAAATTTATTACAAAATGAGTAGATCTACTGTTCAATGTAATAATACTAGTTACGATGAATGTGTCTGGAACTGCATAAGACTGGAGGAGAACAGTAAGATAGAGATCAGTAAGACAAAAGGAGATCACTAAGAAATTTGTTTTAATAAAAATTTGATGTAGATATTACATGACTTTCTTGTATGCTCTATTTTTTGCTCCACTTCATCTAAAACTTATTTCATTTGAAAGTGAGATACGATGCTCCAATTCTTTAATAAAGTGGACAGTCAGATATACAATTGAATTGTGATGGACACCACATTGCGTCACATTTTTTGGGGTATCCATATCAGAATTTTATATTAGTTCATGTATTAATTTTATTTCATGTTGCTCAAGTAGTTATGTGGTGCAAGTGAGAATGTGTGGGATCCGTAACTATGCACACATCGGTTCGAATCCAACTTCATATACATATATTTTTTTTAGCCTTTTTTTATCAATTTTAATAGTTGAGTTGTAATAATTCCTCACTCTTAAGTGAGGATGAGGAAACATTGTAAAATTCATAAAAGAAATATGTGATACGAAGAATATTTCTCATATATCTGACAATTGGGCAGATAAACATCCACACTGTAAATGCTGTGGATTGTGTTAGGCTTTGTGGTGAAAACATCAACTTTGATCATGACCTTACTACTGTTACAGCAGTGACGAATTATATTAAAAAAAAAATCATTTTCGGTAGTCTACTTGAAAATGCTTATTAGTTATTTTTAAACATATTTTGATAATTCATTTTACAATATTTTTACAGTTTTTTTTTTTGCAATATACAGTGCCGAAGTTACAAGTTTCTTCTATTTTACAATAAAAGAATGTAAGTTTTTTTATTACAATTAATATATGTTATTTTAAAAAATCTGAACAAATCAAAAATTCAAATGACCTAATTCCAAAATTGAATTGACATTTTGTAGTATATATTACATGAAGATTTATAATTATATTTTCAGTACATGTGGATATTAGTGGATTTGTATTTCAAAATCTATGAATTCTACAGCACATTTATGTATTTTTGAGAAATAGAAAAATAATGATGAATTTTTATTGTAGATATTTACTTGTAGCAGGTTCATTAGTTATTTGTAGTGCATTGAAATATTTTTTCAAGAGGTTTAAGGCAATTGAGATTTAATGTTTAGCACAACTGTTATTCTTACAGAATGAACATAATTTTCAAATTTCTGTTAAATCGATTGTTATAAAAACTCATCATCTGGTGTCCTTGGTGGCAGGTTCCTTGCTACCTGTCTCCATCCATTTCTGTCCCTAGCCTTCTCCTTTATCCTATTGTAGTTTCCAATCTCCACTTTTATATTTTCTGCCTTCTTCATATTTACTACTTCTCTCCTTTAACTGACCCTTTCAGTGTCATTCAGATTTCATTTCCTTTAATGAGATGTTCTTATAAATTTCCTTTTCTTTTGTATACTTCCAGTGTAAGTATTTTCTTTTTAATCCTGCTTAATTATTTTCTCATTCTTCACTTTGTTGTACATCTTATTTTCTCCATCTTTCCAAATCCACATCTTAAAGCCTTAATCCAGACCCTCTCCCTTCCTTAACATCCATGCTTCACTATTATATAAGACATGCCAAAAACATTTGGTATGTTATGTATTCTGTACGTACCTTTTTATTAACTCCTGACTCCTTTAAGTCCTGATTTTTATAGAATAGTATTTCCCTCTTCTTACTGAAGGCTTTCTTTGCCATTACTATTGTTCCTTTTATTTCTGTTGCATTTTCCAGTCCTCATCACAGAACCCAAATATCTATAATATTTACTTTTTTTATTCTTTCTTTTATGTGTCGTTATAGTTGTTTACTTTCAGTACTTCAGTTTTTCTATATTTATTCTCATTGCATAATCTTTTATTCCTTCCTTCAGGACTGTAACAATCTTTTAAGCGTATGCTTACTGTTGCTACAATTATTATCATCAGCAAACCTTATGAATTTTTATTTTTTGTTGTGCTACTGTTATTCCTTATATTTTTTTCTTTTAATATATCTCTTATTGTATCTGCAATATAAATGATGAACCGTGTCTGTGAGAGGCATTTTCCTTGCCTAATAACTCTACCTAGACTTATCCAGTCAGTCATATTCTTATTTAATTTTATTAACTGCTGGTTGTCTCATACCTAATTTTTTAATTAACCTTCTGCATTTTACATTTTACTTTTAATGCATTCTCTCCTATTATTCTTAGCAATCTCTGATTTCAGACTTTTAGCATGAACTATTAAATTTATTGTTTTGTGAACATTTTATAAATACTTTTCTTTGGAATAGGCATCGTTAGTGTTCAGATCATTCTCCAATACTATTATGCAGTTCAATTTTTTTTTTTCACTGCTTTCTCCATTAAGCATGTATAAAATTTTATGGGAAGTTTGATTTACTCCGTCAGTTTTTTATTCATTTGTTTAATTGCTTTCGATACTTCATATTTTAATTCTAATATTCCTTTATCTTCTTTATCTACCTCCTCATTCCTCTTCTATGTTTAGTTCTTAGATTTTTCTCTTATTATGTTGTGGTCATATTCTTTTCATCTTTCTCTTGCTTCTTTCTCCTCAAGTAGCATTTTACCATCTTTATCCTCAATTCCTCTCACCATTCCTTTTTCATTTACTCTATTTTATGTTCTTCCCTTTTCTGTATGTCATATTGTTACTGCTCTTTTTTTCTAGATCCTCAATATCAATGGATTCTTCCTTCAGCTAATTCTCCCTACCTTTTTATATTTCTCACCTTAACTCCTTGTTTAATTTATGATACAGCGCCTTTTCATTTTCCCCTGACTTACTCTTTTATTTTTTTTTGTTTTTTTTTTTTAGAATTTATATTATTTGATGATTTTTTGGTACTATTTCTTCTCATAGTAGCCTACTTATTACTTCCTGTTTCTATTACAATAGTATTTTTATTCTCAACCAGGTCTTCCTATTTTCCTCTTTGCTTTTCATTTTTTCAACTTTTCTAACTTCCATTTCTTGATTAGCTTCACTTTCTGTACTTTTAAAGCTATTACTTCATAAGTAACATACGTTTACTATTGATAGCTGCATGTGATAATTATTGGCTTTTTTAACAGCATTCGTGTAACTCTCATCTACTAAAAATGGTCTATCTGACAGTGTTCTTTGTTCCCAGGGTATATCTATGTATATCTCCTATTTTTGAACCAAGTGGTGGTTATAAATAATTTTTTCTCTTTGCAAAATTCTATTTATCTATTCCTGTTTTCATTCCTTCATTCTTGTAGTGGTCCGTCATATTGTTGGTACTTGTGGGACCAAGGTTTCAAGTCCACAAGAAAACTCTTATGATGGTTGCTGGTCCATCTGAAAACACCACCTATTTTAGTCAAGTGAAAAGACCTCACTCAGCATTGTTCGATGAGGAGTTGAAGAAAATGCTGTGAATGGTGTTTTGTGCCATCCACAGTACAAAAGATTTATTGTTCTTAAGAACAAACAGGAAGGAGGCACCCTTCAAAAGGTCTCTCCCTTCTTGATAAATAAATCGATAACAGGTTCAGGTGGCTCAGCGAAAAACGTTCGGAAGCTAAGCTGAGCTTAATCAATATTGAGCTTGCCCAATGTTGAGCTAAGCTCAATATTGGTTGAAATGTTTTGTGATTAAGAGAGCCAATCCCTTTTAAATCTGAAAAATATTGGAAATATTAGCATAAAGGTGGTATGCCACAAATCCTTAAATACTAACCAAGGATTAATCTTTTGCCGAGATCTTCTAGAGATGGATGTTGCTGAAATAGCTCATGAGCTCTGTTCTCAGGAAGTTTTGGAGGTTAATATAATAAAAAGAGAAAGCAGAATGTAAGAACCTTCACCTTTAATAACTTTTAATCTTCCGGTACCACCAGAAAAGATAAAAGTGTTCGGTTCGGGTTCAACCTTTCATCCCAACCCATGATGATGTTTTCAATGTCAAGGGTATGGCCATACAACATCTTATCAGAAAACTGCAATTTGCATTCAATATGCCAGAGAAATTCACAACAACACAACTGCCAGGAGGAAGAAGAAAAGTGTGCTAATTGTGAGAGAACACATTCAGCTTAATCTTGTGATTGCCCAACCTTCAAAGAAGAGAAGGCAATTCTAAAAATCTGTATGAACAAAAGATTTCTTTTCCAGCCGCTCGCAGAGAATACAAAAAGGCACTTAGCGCTCGAAACCTTGTTAAACTAGATGTCTCTTTCACTGCTGCAACAGCATGTAAAGCTTCTGTGAATGCAGGAACCGACAGTGTGGATCCTGCAGTGAGCTGAAACGTCTTGTTTAGATGTTATCTGATCAGGTTGCTTCGCTGACTGCAACTATTACTGAGTTAACGAAGATGAATAAAAAGTCAAGAGTTTTAACTAGTGAAGCTAACAGTAGTGACATATCACTGAAAGTCCCTGCCCTAAAGTTTTGTCTTTACAGACAGGGGCATATACATCAGGTGGTGAACCACAAAATAAGCTCCCCGGTATGGGAAACCACACAACAGCTTCCTGTGGGATGTCATCTCCCCAGTTAAACACCTTCTTCCCTAAACTTCCCCCTCCCAACAGGCACGTGTACTGGAGGATATGGTAGAGGAACCGCCAAATCCCAGGCCATCCAACTTCCTTAAAATCAAAAATTAAAAAAAGAAAAACCAGAATACCTATTACTAACTTTGTCATGTATTTATCTTTATTCCTTCATCTAACTACCTTTTATTTATGAGCATCATTCAGTGAAATGTTAGAGGTCTTTGATGCCTCTTCAAGATGTTAAAGTATTGAATGCCCGCACATGAACGATTAATCATGTGTTTCCAAGAAACACATCTATTACAAAAGAATGTGGTAATACTTGAAGGCTATATCAGTGAGAGATACGACTGTCTGTTAGAAAAGAAGAGAGAATGGTAGTGTTGTTATTTTCATGTGAAATGAGGTGTCTGCTAGAAGAATATCACTGGCTACACTTATTCCTGCTATTACTGTTAAAATTGGTTCCATTTAAATTCCATATTTGCAGTATGTACCTCTCACTGAAATCTTGAGTACAGTGCTCTAGAAATGTCAAATCTCCTCGCCCATCCATATCACCATCGCCGGTGTTAATAATAGGAGACTTCAATGCAATCATGTTAACTGGGGCTCATCTTTCTGCTCCCCTCGAGGAAGTATGATAAATCGATTGAAACATGATTTGGATCTTTTTCTACTGAATAGTAGTTCATACACATTCGTGTCCTCATTGTCTGGTGTACGGTCCAACATTGACCTCTCCATGTGTACATCGAATTTACTCCCACATCTTATTTGGTCTGCTTGTGACCACCTTCATGGCAGTGATCACAGACCAATTATAGCATTTGATGTTGACTGCAAGGTTATTAAAAGTCCACAGAGATGAATTATTGAAAAGGCAGATTGGAAGGTTACCATAAAGCCTTCCCATCACAGTATGACGATTGTGCAGACGCCCTTGATGAACTTATCTCCTTTACATCTCTGATACTTGAGAATGCTAATAGATATATCCATAAACATTGGGAAACCCTAGATGTCCTGCCATTCCTTGATGGAATGATGATTGCCAAAAAGCTATTAGCAAACGATGGCAGGTACTGCGCAAATTTAACCGCAGGCCAACCGATGAACATCTCTAACTGTACCGTAAGGCTAGAGTGGTATGTCATCGTGTATATTTAGAAGCTAGGAAGAAGTCATGGAGGAAATACATGGACACCATCTCTTGCACTACTCTGCTATTATACCTATGATACCTACGTCTGCTTTTTGGAAAAAGATCCGTACAATCAGTGGATCACCAAAACAATCCATTCTTGGACTCATTCATGAAGAAGAACTCATCACAACACAGTCTGCAGTGGCAAGTACGTTAGCAGATTGTTCTGTCTCCCTCACCTCAGCATACAGTAACGAATTTCAGAGGTACAAATTACAAATGGAAGTATTATCATTAAATGTACATTATTCGGTGAGTGAATTAAACGTTCCATTTTCATTTGAGCTGTCACACGCAATTAAAACCTCACATGACACCTCCCCTAGACGGGGGGTATCTGTATGTTGTCATACTGACAACATTCGTTTCTGTATGCTGTCACACCTTCCTAATTTGGCGTTACAAAACCTATTGAGTACTCATAATGGTTTATTCTTGCAAATCTTTTTCCACCTATCTGGTCAGAAGCCTTTGTCACACCAGTACTCAAATCTGGTAAAGACAAGGCAAATCCTTCATGCTACTGTCCTATCTCTGAGACATGCGTTTTGTGCAAACTATTAGAGAGAATGGTGAACCGCAGACATATGTGGTATTTGGAGAAAAATGGGCTTTTATCACCTGAACAATGTGGGTTTCGACGAGGATGATCTTCCATTTACAATTTGGTTTCATTGGAATGAGCTATTCAAACTACATTGTCAGCGCCTCGTCGCTATCTTCTTCAACATCAGAAAGGCGTTCGATACGGCCTGGCAATGTGGTGTTTTAAACCCTCTCAAAGATTTGAGTATTAGGGGAATTTTAAATAATCAAAATTTTTTGTGTTCATATCAGAGGTGCTCTATTGGTCAGTGCCATCTTGGAGAATGGAGTGCCTCAAGGAAGTGTATTAAATACCACCTTATTTTCTACTGCTATAAACAGTGTCACTAAATGTGTGTATCCAGCAGTTTCATGTTTGTTATTTGTCGATGACTTCATTATATATATTACGTTCCCTTCAACAGCTACTGCAGAGAGACTACTTCAGAACACTATATCTTTCCTTGAAGCTTGGTCCAGGATTACCAGCTTCAACTTTTTACCTGAGAAAACAAATGTGTAATCCCTTCTTGGCTGCAGGATTCTTCTATTTTGCAAGGTTTTCTGAACAGAGAACCAATTACTACCTCTTCTGATGTCAGATTTTTAGATTTATTTTTTGATAGACGTCTTATGTGGGTTAAACATATCAAAGAATTAAAAGTAAAATGTTTGAAACTTCTTGATATGCTCAGAGTCCTTAGCAATACAAATTTGGGAGCTGATTGGTCATGTATGTTTTGTTTTTATTATTCCTTAGTTTGTTCCCATTTAGATTACGGTTGCATCGTCTACTCTTAAGCGAAAAATACCGGTGTTCAAGATGTTACGATTCCATACATCATTCTTTTATCTGTCTGGCTATAAGTACTTTTAGATTAAGCCCTGCCAGTAGCAAACTTGTCGAGTGCGGTGAACCATCTCTTTGGGATAGACGTGACCAACTCCTAGTATACTTGGCTCGTATTAAAGGGCAACCGAATCACCTAGCTTTTAGTGCAGTATTTTCGAATCCTCATTTTCAGAGATATGAAGACCTATATCAGACATTGTACTGCACCTATGGGGGTATGTGCCAGACGGTTATTACAACTTTTAAACTTTAACGTACCTTCCGTTTTTCCAGTGTATCTCTGTACATATCCTCTGTGTAGAATTAGGCATATAAACTTTATTTTTGACCTACCATACATAAAGCAATCAACACCACCTATCTTCTTCCAGCAATGTTTTCACCATATTGTTCCCAATATAAACCCTGATACAATAATATACATAAATGGATCTAAACAGGAAGATACTGTTGGTTGTGCATTTGTTGTCAACAATAGAACTTATATGTTTGGTCTGCATAAAATTACAGGTATATTTATTGCAGAATTGTACACTATCAATAAGGCATTGAATAATGTTAATCTAAAATACCGTCATATCCTTATTTGTAGCGACTCGTGTAGTGCACTTCAAGCTGTAGAAGATTTATACTCTAAAAATCCTTTGTCACTGAAATCTTTAATGCGATTGCTGAGTTGAATCACTGGAACACACAAATGGGTTTCTGTTGGATTCCTAGCCACATAGGAATTTCTAGGTAACAAAAGTGTAGATTCTGCTGCTAAAGATGCATGCAAGCAACGTCCTTTCACCACTCATGTTACTCCTTCTGATTTTATTAATTGTATAAAACAGTCTCTTTGGTCAAGGTGGCAACGTGAGTGGATGGCTACTGTCGTTAACAAACTCCGTCACATCAAAGATTATGTGTTGCCATGGGTCTCCTCATGTAGAGAAATCCGTCATGAGGAAGTTGTCCTCTGTCAATTGCTATTAGAACATACCAGAGTTACGCAGATTACCTGAAGTCAGGAGGATCTACGAAGTATTAATATGTTTCACAAAATCTAATATTTATTAAGTTCTTGTTATTTGTGTTGTACTTTTATATTTGAGATAAATTTTTTTTATCACTATTTTATTATATTCTTTGTTGTTTCAAACTTAGAACTTCAATTATTTTATCTGTGAGGGGCCCTTTACACCCATCACAGATGTTGTTAAATTTTATTTATTTTTTTCTCTTTTCATTTTAAATAAATTTATTTCCATGTTAGGATATCTGTGATATTAGTATTTAGTTATTAATGATATTAGATTTAAGTATTTAGAGTGATATTTTTATCTGTGAAGTTAGCTTTTAGTTTTAGTTGCTTTTTTCTGTAGATTTAGTTTTTATTTCTATTTTTTTTTCTTCTCTACTGTGATATTAGTCATAAGTTAGGTATTTGGTGGTTGTTTATTGGTAAGTTAGGTATTTGGTATAGATGTTTGGTTCATAAATAAGGTATTTAGTCTTCCAGACGTTGATTATGCAAGTTGCCTTTCAAAAAAAAGGACCTTATAGCAGCCCTTTTCTGATTTTATTGTATCTTCAGTATTTTTGTATTTTTTTGAAGTAAATTCAACCTTGCAGTCTTGATCCTAACAGTTCAGCTTGATTTTTTGATAATTGTAAATCCCTAACCAAGTCATTTATTTCACCTTGTTATATACTCATAAGATGTGGCTTATTGGAAGATAATTCAAAATCAAAATCTTTGTTATCTTCTTCAGTACTGCCTGATTCTTCATCGCTGCTTTTGAAATATACATTCACATGTGCCTCAGGAACTGGAATAATTTCACTATGAGGTATAGACCTGATAACAGAATGTAATAAAACATGTTTTACAGCATGTTTAGATTTTTTGAAACTCTAAACATACTTTTTAATAAAAGTAATAATTAGTTACATGATTCTTTGGTTCATGACAAACCATAGGTAAATCAAACAGCAAAACCTTCCGTCTACGTTTCAGCAATGCTCTTAAATATATAGAAAAGTGCAAATGCTTTTTTAATTTAAGGTATAATGTTTTTTGAATGTGCATTTGATTTTATGGTAAGCTCATTACATACATAACAAAAGGCATGCATATCTACATTGTGTATACAATTTTAAGGCATTATGACACTGCACTTATGACAGCAATAAGACTGAACAAAATTAATTAGCATTAACAAAATTAATTATTACTGACCAAAATATCATAAAGCAGCTTAAAATGCTAACTATATGTTGAAAAATTAAAAAAAATCCTTTAATTTAAATTTTTCAAAAATGGTGGGTGGTAGAAAATTCCTGAGTTCATATTTGTTTTTAGCATCAAATAACACATTAAAATCACACATCGCATGTTAAAAAACAAATTATGTTATCAGTGATATCATGAAATTTTGTTTCAAAGCACATAAGCTAATTGCAGGATAACATAGTCATATTTTATTACTGTAGTCTACTACACCAGTGTCTTAGTTGTGGCTGAAATGCTGTATGTCCAAGACTTCTTGTTGTTTAGGTGTTTGAATTTATAAACAGTCCACATAAAAGTAATTATGGTCAAATCGCAACTTTCCTGTATTGAATCGATATTTAGGCTAGTGTATCAGAAGATGAATTATGAGCAGTGTTGTATATCAGTTGCAGTGTTTGCTACCTTTGCAGGAAGTTTGTAAGTCATTTTGTGATCTATGGTGCTGCTTCTGGATATTCGTAGATGCAGTACTCCAATAACCAATTCAACTGTTATTTTGTTGTAAGACCTGCTGCACCAACAAGAATGTGCCAGTTCCCAGTCTGATAGAAGTCCCCCAGCAAAACTGCTGATAGCCACTCAATCTGCTGTATATTTTCATAAGTGTGAGCGATTCTTAGGTGTTGTCTTGCTCTGGGTGATCTGATAACTTGTTGACCAGATCAGAATTATCGATTGAATTACTAGGTCTGAGATAATTATGTTGATGAAAAATCATGCTGGCTGGTTAATGCTTTTCTTCCACTTTATATAAATATGGCTATTCTCACTCTTATACTTCTGCCAAGAAGCAGAATTAGAGGGAAATAATTTTTCTAAATGCTGGTTAATTGTTGGGGTTTTTTTTTTTGTTAAAAAGCTTCTTTCACTGCCTCAAAAACTTTTCTCAATGTTAGTGCTGAAAATTCATACTGGCAACAGATCTGAACAAGTATCAACGGATATTTGGAACGACAGGCTCAACATATGATAATGTTGCTTAGTCAAGCTCAGAAATATTTCCTTGACCTCTTACTGATTTGAGCCTATATTTATGTGTGATTTTTTTTTTTATTTATAGAGAACTTTCTTCTGTGGTGGCTCTGTTGTTAGTTTATTTAGATACTTAGTGGAATATATTTTAGATGAAAATTATATTCCCTAAATAACAACTTGAACATATTTTTAAAAATTATTTTACTTTAAGCATTGTAATATATTAAAGCCTGATGTTGCACTTCAAAATATTTTAGTGTAAATATTCATGAAAATTAATTGGGAAAATTATAGTGAAAAATAATATAAATTACTGCTAAACAGTCTGTGTATATTGCTACATATTTCTACAAAACTTATTTATCGACACACTGGATTCTTGTTGTTGCATTCTTTTGTGGACAACCTTTATACAGAATTTTTTTTAAGTTAACACATATTTTAAATAAAAAAAAAAAACCACATTGAAAGGATGGACTGGTGGTTAATAAAAAGTTTTAGTAAAGTTGACATCAAGTTAAAGGTTAATAAATTAGTTATTTTTAATTTGGTGCAAATATGAAAATTTAAAGAATATTGATTTAGTTTTACTTAACTTCTTAGCTTGTTTGTTTTTAGATATACATACACTTAAGTTTAAAGTTATTAAAAAAAAGAAAAAAGCAGTGATTATGTTTTCTGGTGCTAGAAGCGAGTGTACGTTCCCTTATAACCTAATAACTTAAAGAATTATGTAAGAATCTGAATGTGATATACAGGTACTTGTTTAGAAAAATAATAAAACTGTATAAGGAATTGTACAGATGGATTTGCAGAAATCTGAGTGGGAGTAGGTTTAACAAGCCACTTGTCCCCCATTCCATAACTTCTAACTGTCCACTTCACTGGGAAGCTTTCACTGCCTACAACTAAACTGCAAGTACATGCAAACTGTACTTTCTAACAGCAGAGCAGCAGTTAGCAGTCAACACAGCTTAATGGCTGTCATAACAATTTATTAAAAGGGGAATTGCGAAAGGATTTTTTATTCATTCTGTCATTTAGTCCTACTTAAAAAATGTTTTTATTATTTTATTTATATAAAAGAAAATAATTTTATAAATAAACTGTAAATATTTTTTTAAATATTTATTTTTATCTCTTTACAAGTGAGGGAATGGTGGGCCATTGAGTAATTCTTGTATGACTTATTTGAAAAGCTTAATTTTACAAAAATAATAGAAAGAATAACTGAAATATGCAAAGATATTAATTATGTATTTGTAATTGTCTCTGTATTTAAGATCATAATTTTTTCTTTTATTTATAATTAAATAATATTTTTATTTTATGTATTAAATTACAAAGTGGCTCTGAATTACATTGTAATGTATTAAATTCATCATGTGTCATTCTTAATACTGATCAAAAGTCATCACAGTGATATTTTAATATCATAAAGATTTTGTTACATATCATGCTTAGAATGCAGTTATGTATATCAGTACAAGATGGAAAAACTTACTATATTTAAAATAAATTTTAGTCAACTTATAATTTTTCAATTCAGTACATAATAATATTAAGAAAAACGATTTTGCATGTTTATTTATATATTGCAGTTATATATTTATTAGTATCTTAATTTTTTTTTTATTTAACCTCCTGAACCACCATTAAGGTATATCTTAAGAGGATGAAATGAATGAATTGTAGCCTGTGTGAAAAATGCCATGCCTCACCGGGATTCGAACCCTGGATTTCCGGATGAAACGCTGAGACGCTACCACTCGCGTCACGGATATTTGTTAGTATAATTCACGTTGTGTTACCGATGCTTGTATGGCTGCACGCTTTTGTACGCAATTTTGCACGACTTTCATTAATTTATGCGGCGGCAACTGCTATATGAGTAACAAAATCTTCGCCCGTATACATTTCTCTGGTACAATACTTCTCATACAACTCCAAAGAGAAACCTAACGGTTTAGATCAGATATCTTTGTGGACTGGATTATGCTGTTCGTGGACAATACATCGATCTAGAAATAGCTCGTTTAAATATGCCGATACGACATATTTGACGTACCATCTTGCAGAAAGTACATGGCGTCATTTCTCCTTAAGGAATTCCAAGAAAATGTCATTTAGACGAACTGAGAGAATGAATGGTTCAATTAGCTGATCGTAAACTAAAACACACCAACCCACCGGGTTGGTCTAGTGGTTAACGCGACATCGCAAATTAGCTGATTTCGAAGTCGTGAGTTCTAAGGTTCATATCCTAGTAAAGGTAAAAATTTTTTTACGGATTTGAATACTAGATGGTGGATACCGGTGTTCTTTGGTGGTTGGGTTTCAATTAACCACA
>JAAAKQ030145294.1:0-11818 GCA_010016005.3 Zanna intricata
ACACACACACACACACACACACACACACACACACACACACACGCACACACACACACACACACACACACACACACTCAATATAACATAAAAAAGTCACACACAAATACACACATAAAAAGTCTTATATAACTAAAAATTGAACCATGGAAGTTATTGTTACAAATGGTTTTAAAAAATCAGAAGTGTAGCCCACTGAACATATAATCACAAAAAAGTGCTTAATACACGTATAATTGTACAAAAAGACTATCAAACCCTTCTGACAGTAATGATTAATGACTAATGCTTTTATTTTTTATCACATAGGATCAAATTTATTTTTAAGGTTAACAATTTTTAATTTTTTATTTTTCAGTGCATTTTAAATTAAAATATTGTAAAAAAATTATTAGATATAGTTTTATGTTATTAGTACTTAAAAAAAATAATATTTCATTTTTTATATATTCATCCAGATCCCCCCCTGTCAAGTGGACAACCCAGTCACCACACCTCTCTCTTTTCATTTCTTGATCTGATGGGCTTTACTGGATCTGAGGTCGTCTTTTACATCTACTAATCCTTATAACATCACAGTCATCAGTTTTGCATCTGCCAAGAAGCCACTGATGCAAATGTCTTAGCAGACATTTTCATCATTGTATTTATGCATACCTTCCTATGGCTTCTCCAACCATGACCAACTACCAGAGGATTGTATAACTTACAACCCTAAACTATCAAATTAATTGATTTCCAAAACTATTAACTTTTTAAATAACTAACTGAACCAAATTTAATAATAGAGTGTGTCTAATTAAAAAACAGCCAGTAGTAACATCAGTTGATACCAGTCTGAGAAAAACAGTACCAGTATTAAAATAGCTCCAAAGAGTGTCTTGAAGAAATATGTGGTAAATTTTAAAAACTTTATATTTAATCAATTTTGTTTGGTTTGTTGTAAAAAATTTGCTAATTTTAAATAATTTTCATTGCCAACTATCATGGTCAAATACATATCTAATATACGTTTTATGTACTTATGAAAAATAATATAATTACATTAATACCAACCTCAACAGATTCCTCGCCATATTTCTCAATTGCATTGTCTTCAGTATAACCTACACAGCCATACTCTAATGGTGTAAATACTGTTGTTGGTATAAAATAATAATCCATTTGTAATGGAAGATTCCCAAACAACCTTTTTGCAAGCAGATTACCAGCCTGCATAGCAACTGAAGTTAATTCAGGCTTCCCCTATAAATAAATGTTATTAAAAGTTTGAATTCTAGTACCTTGATATACTGAATTAAAAACAATTTTAAGATTAACTGAAATAACATTAAGGTGAAATTTATAAAAAAAAAAACTTCAGTCTGAACCAACTTTCTTCTTAATCAAACTTCTCAGAATATCTATATAAACTTGATTTTGGATTCGTGGAATTTCTGAAGAGTCCTGATTTAAAATGAAAGTAGCTGAGATGTTTTATCTTAGAAGTTCTTATAATTTTCATCATACATTTAAAGTACACTGTTAATTTAAAAACTTAAAAAAAAAATTAAATTGTTATGCAGGTGATCTTTAATTGAAGTAATTAACATTGCCAATAAAACATTCAATCTTCTACTTTCCTGGCACTGCAGTTTGTTACAAGTACTGCACTGCATCATACTTTCACTCTAAGCCTCCAAAGCCTTAGAAAGATGTTTAATGATATTCAGAATTGAAAAAGTTATTGAAAATATTCAGAAGGACATCTGAAGATCAAATGCTCATTGACAAAAAATTCTGAATAACTCCATCTAACCATCTCTATCTTGAATGCCCCTTTCTTCCTCTGTTAAACAACTTTTCTTTTATTATTGTTTTTTGGCATATGTGTTTTATCCATTCTTGTAACATATTCTAACCACTAAAGTCTCTATGCTTTTTATAAATCTTACGGTACCTTATATAATCTACCCAGTATCTTTTATAACTGAATCTTGATTCTTCTGTATTTGCCATTCATTCTAATCTAAATTGAAAAATTAATTAATAAACAATAAAAAAAAAGCTAATGATGTTCCTAACATTTGTATAAAGTGTAAAATTTTAACGTAATAGTAAATAAATCATAGATATAAACAATATTTAGCCTTCTGATCTTATTTTTTGCCTTTTAAAAAGAAAGAAAATGTTCTATTTGCAAACAGATTAAGCACTATCCTTTTGAATATGAACAACAATATTATAATCTATATAATATTATATATTATTGTTTATCATTAATGAGCAAGTAAAAAAGTTATGTTTTTAAAACAAAATATAAAATTGTATGTATTATTACACCTAACTAACTGTTTACAATAGTAAATCAGACAATTGCAAATTTAACCTTGTACTTTAAAACAACCACAATGATATATTCTACAATATTTCATCACAGATTTATTAATCCTTAGTCTTATGTTGATTAAAATACATTTCACTGATAAATAATCATAGATTAATTTTGTTTAACAAGTAGAAGTTACACAAATTTAAACCAATCTCACCATGTTAATGTGTTAAATTATTGTGCAATATAAATAAAAATATCAAATTGAAGATTCTATATATGCTGTTTAAAATTTAAAAATATTGATATTGTTGCTGAATACTAATTGTATAATAAATTATTGTTAAACACGAATATCTTAACTTGAAAATTAGTGTTTATAATAAAATATAATTTATTATATCATTTATAATAATAATAATAATAATTACGATTTTAATTGTGCATTTGTACAATACTCACTGATATAACATCTCCTGCTGCAAATATATTCTGTACAGAAGTCTTTTCATTTGCAGTATATATTTTACCAGTAGTTTTATTATAATTAACACCTGCTTTTCTTAAATTTAAATTATCTATGAATGGTAGACGGCCAGTAGCACAGAGTACAGTATTAAAGAAGTCTCTATATTCCCTTCCCTGAAAAATTGTAATTTTGTTTAAAAATATTACATTGTGTTAGCTATTTTTAAATAAAATAACTTTATATTTTACAAAGAAATTTTATGACATAAAAAGGATAAGGTCATCCAATTAGCAAAATATCATATTGTAGCTTTACCTGAATTACCTGCTCTTTGCACAGATATATGAAGAATCCTCACTCTCTTTTTATATTTTTTATCTCTCACTCCCTTTAGGATTCAAGGAAAAATGTTATTAGTCAATAAGTATGAAATTTTTATGATAACGTTGTTAAAATACAATCTTTGAGAAAAGTATGAATGTTTAGATTTTCCTTCATACTATTGTTAAATATTTACAGTATTTCTTGAATATAAATAGGAAATATGAAACTAATTTTTTCCTGTTTCATTCTCTTAAGGATAGCATAAGATGAGACCCAAAATATTTACTTTCTTTTCAATGTTTTAAAAGGCTTTAGAAGTTTTTAGAGAACCAATACATACTCTGTTTCATTCATTTTACATAAAAGAATCATTCAAAAAAGCCCATAATTAGTGCCTTTTTTGTTTATCACCTATTCCTTTCCTGCCTTTTTACATGTTATCCTTATATCATGTATCTTTTTTATTTCATTTGACTTCAGGACACCGTCAAGTAGATTTTATGAAGCTTATATAACTTTGATATTATTCATCCTTCATAGAGATGGTATTAAGGAAAAAACTAACAATAGAGTTAGTATTACTCAGAGTATTATTGGAGTAACATTTAATGCTGGTCTACAATAGCATCTTAGCCAAAAAAGCAATGAGAGACCACAGTGCTCCTCATTTTATCTAGTAAATCTGGGATAGGATGCTTGTAATTCTTGGGAATTGCTATTGCATTTTAAAAAGAGATTTTTTACATATTTAAAAGGGAAAGAGTAAAATTAGGATGGAAAGAGCGACAGAAGATGGAGAGGTTGTTGATGGAAAAAACGAGGTTCTAAGTAGATGGAAACGACATGTGGAAGGACTTTACGAAGTAGATAAAAGACCTGAAATCCTATGAATTGGAGATGAATCTGAAGTGTGTGAGGAGAAGAAAGGTTGCTACATTATGGAGGGAGAGATAGAAAAAGCATTAAAGGAATTTAAAAACAGAAAAACATGTGAAGTCGATGAAGTACTGAGCTATGGGAAGGTTTAGGGGAAAGGGGAATTAGAGATATCACAAGCTTGTGTAATTTGATATATGAGATTGGCTATTGGCCAGAAGATTTCATGACTACTATTTTGGTCTCAATCGAAAAGAAGAAGAATACACTGAAATGTAGGAATATAGGACAATTATCCTTATATCACGTGCAGCTAAGAATCTACTAAGAGTGTTGAATGGGAGACTTTGTGGAAGACTAGAGAGATCAAATGGGGAAGAACAGTTTGGATTTAGAAAGGGGAAGGGAACAAGGAATGCAATAGGGTTATTAAGAGTGATTTGAGAAAGATATATTGAAAAGCAAAGAGATGTATGTGGTCTTCATAGATCTGGAGAAGGCATTTGACAGGATGGAGTGGGATAAATTACTGAGAATTTTAAAGGAAAAAGGAGTCGCTTGGAAGGAAAGGAGATTAATAAGAAATCTGTTCTTGTCTGTGACAAGTACAGAAGAATGAGTTATCAGAAGAAAGCAGGCTTGGAAGAGGGGTGCAGCAGGGATGTTGCATATCACTGTCTCTGTTCAACTGTTACCTGGAAGCAATAATTGAAAAGAGTCTAACTGGTAATAAGGGTGTAAATATTGGAGGAAAGAGGATAGAGTCCATTAAGTTCGCTGATGACATGGGAGTGTTGGCAGAGAGTGAGTACATGATGAATGAAATGTTGAGAAGAATAAATCAAACCTGCGAGGAGTATGGGATGAAGATAAATATAAAGAAGAAAAAAAGCATGATAATTAGAAAATCAACCAGAAGGGCAATAATTAGAATTGGGGGAAATAAAGTTGAGCATGGCGTCCTTCAAGTACCTGGGGTGCATAATTAAGGAAGATATGAAGTGTGATCAGGAAGTTAAATAACGAATTCCTAGGGCAAAGGAAGAGGAGAGCCAAAATGAGGAGAGTGCTTTGTAGCAAACAATCTGCGACTTAGGGAAAAACTTGCAAAATGTTTTGTGTGGAATGTGGCCCTTTATGGGGCAACGACATGGGACTATTAGCAAGGATGAGGAGAGAAGACTGGAAGCCTTTGAAATGTGGGTTTGGAGGAGGTTGGAAAAGATCAGCTGGATGGTGAAAGTTCAGAATGAGGAGGTACTTCGTAGTGTGGGTGAAGAGAAGGCGCTTATCAAAATAATGAAAAGAAGAAAATGCAATTGATTGGGACATTGGCTGGGATATGACTACCTGCTGGTGTCGGTGTTGGAGGGATTTGTAACAGGGAGGAAAGCAAAAGGTCGGAAATGAATGAAGCTGATAGACAACATAAAAAGGGAAGGAAGTTAGAAAATACATCAAAATGAAAAGAATGGCACAGAATCAAGCAGAATGGAGAGCGGCCATGTGAAAATCTGCCTTAGGGCAGAACACTTATTATTACTATTATTATTAATCTATTATAATCCTACCTGTAGATGTTCTTCAGATAAATTGACATTTTCAAGAATATCACAAAAAAAACATTTAATATTAATATGATATAATATTCATTATTTTCATCATATAGTTAATAAATTACAATATGTTCAAATACAAACTAAATCTTTCATTATGAATACTATGTAACTTTTTTACAATCATATCATAAAATAATGCAAATATTGTCATTGTTTAAAAACCAATAAAGAATTAATAAAAAAATTAAGTTTGCATATGAACTAATCAACATATATATTGGTCTGTTAGGAATTAATGTACAGTTGTAAATCTATTTCAATAATATCTTAAAAATTTAACTTCATTATATCATGAATTCTAATATCTTTCAGTGCACATAATGGTTTTCCCCCCTTCAAATTTCTGAAATTTTAGCTAGAATTTCTTGAATAAAGCTAGAATAACTATATTAAAGAGGAAGTATGGTGATTATGTCAGAAATGGGATTTTGGGTTTTTTCCAAGTCTTTCCATTTTAGGGTATATATTTATGTTGCACTGATTTTTGTCTTATATGTCATGATTGACAAAACCAAATTCGCTAAAATATTCAAATTTTGATAAAAAATTTCTGAATAAAGAGCGCTTATCATATTAATTTTTCAAAAATTATCATATTAAATTTTTTCAAAATTTGTTCAGGGGTAGGGGATATCACGAAAATACAGATTTTTATTTTCTTCAGATGCATTTTCAAGAAAACTTTATTAAAGCAAATTTATTATATAAAATGCATATGTAAATAATCTAAAAAAACCCACCTCTGGAAGATATGTTTTTTTTGTTCTTTGGTTCTACCTCCTTTTGGTTTAAATATTTTCCAAAAATTGTTTAAAGTTTATACTTCACAGAGCTATCAAGAAATGTTTACAATTTTTTAAAATTACAGACCCCGGCCCTAAAATGAAGAAAGGTTTTCAGAAAACTCTCTTTTTCTTATCTCAGCTTCTATTGAAGGGGATGTTAAGAGTTACAAAAAACTTTACTCAAGCAAATTTATTGAGCTTAATCTATATATATATATTATGTATAATAAATATTTTTAGAAATTTTTTACTTAAAAATATATATATTCTTTTTTTTGCTCTAACTCTTTAACTCTTTTTTTTTTTTTTTTTTTTTTTTTTTATTATTAAAAAATTATTTTTTTGTTTTTCTTCATCACTGAAAGGGTTATTAAAATTAAAGTAGCATTACTTTCATAAAAATTATACTTAAATCTTTTCAATATGTTTTAAACAATTTTCTTTTAAATTAACTTTTTCTGTTAGGAATAACTTATTTATACGTTAGTTTTCCTAAATTTTCCCCATAGAGTAAGGAAGCTCCTAAAATAAAAAAAAAAAAATGTTATTAAAAATTTGGGAATTTTTATGCTTAAATCTTATTTTGATAATCGTGACTTAACAACTGGCATAGCTGTAAAGGTCAATACTTTGCCAGGTTATTTTACAAACAGTATAAATTTGTTTTTAAATAGGTAAATGTTCTAACATATTTATAAAGGAAGGATTGAAAAAGTCATTTCTTTTCTGAGGACTTTATTTCGTTTTCTTCTTTTAATTTCCTCTCTCCATTTCTTTTCATACTGGAAGCTTGGATTTGATTGCACTCAGTTATGGCAGTTTGCTCAAATATTATCAGTGTGTGTTTACTTCAGATCTGAAATTTCATAAAGTTGATAAATATAGTTTGGTGCAAAGTTGATCATTTTTGTAATAAGTTCATCAAGGATAAACTCTTCATCAAAAATTATTCTTTAACTATAAATTAGGTAAATAGTATAAAAAAAACAACTTACTCTCTCATCTCTCCATGTAACTATATAACCTGTTTTATCATATTTAAATTGTTCTGATGAATTTGTTGGCACCACATTTGTAACTTCACATTTGGTACAAAAAGTAATACCATCTTTAATCATGTATTGTTTTACTAAATTAACCATTTCTTGATCAAAATTTCTAAGTAATACACTTCTTGTTATTACTTTTACGGGAAAACCTAAACCTTTCAGAAATCCAGCACATTCAAGACCAATATCTGGTAATAAAGTGTAAAGGATAACAAAATTATAATATGTGATAAAGCTTGTATACATTAAAAAAACAAAAAACAAAAAAACACAAAGAAATGGTAAAAAAAGAACTGCTTCACACAAGACTTTTTTCCAGTAAAGAAGTCTGTACTCAGAAGGTTTAAAAAATATTCTTTTCTGTAGAACTTCCTCCTGTTTATAAAGGGCCGTTAAATAAAGATGTCCATTAGAACATGGAATGTTCTAAGACTTTATTATTTTATATTTCAGTGGGAGGATATTGGCTTAATCTCTCATGTGACTAGCTTGATTACAAGCAACTATTATAGAGATTTATGAATGAAAATTAAAGATATAAAATACACAGAAGAATTCTACTGTCTTCACAATAACTATTGTGCAGATGGTTTACTGGAAATTAAAAGTATATATGAAATGAAACTTACTGATGTGATTTAAAAGAACTTTAACAAAATCAAAGATAGACAAAACAAACAATACATTTTATCAACATAATCAACAAAGACTTAGAGAAAACAGCTCAGTTAAACAAAAATCTCAATACAGTGTAGCCTTTGAAAATCCAAGTTCTACTTACATGAATATTTTTATTACCAGTGTTATTGCCCACAATGATTGATGATGAATATAATATATATTTTTTTTTTATATTAAATCAAAATAAATCTACATTTAAAAAAATATAAATCACAAAATTTGTTGAGACACAGCTCCTAACAGTTCACTTGGCAGCATGATTCACTGGTTACGTATGATTCACATAGTTCCTGATGGTTCTCTCGACTCCATCTATACTACATAAGCCAGCTCAGCAATAGAATCAAGCAGTCTCAGTCTCAGTACATCACTTGAAAACTCACATTATTGATATATTTGTGAATTATATAAACAAAAACTATAATAAATATAATTTCGATTCATAGTGAATTCAAGGCATTTACTTAAATAATTGAACCGTGACACCTAATCAACTGCATGATTAATTCAACCTAACGGAGATACCATGCCAAGGCAGAAGTTGTTTGACAACATTTTCAATTGCTTTTATATAATCATCACTGGTAAAACTGTTAGTTTTGAAAATTTTCTAAAATTAACTACAATACACTTGTGTTTATTTCAGTGCTTGTTTTGAACTGTAGTTCAAATGATGTCACTGAAACCATAAATTTAAGTTAAAAAAACATATTTTGAATGCAAATGAGAAATTTAATCTGTTCAACTGGTATCAGGGTGGGCTGAAAAGATTTACATCTAATTATGTTGAAAATTAATGGAAAAATAAATATTTTAATGAAATAAAAAAAGGAAACATACAATGATCTTTTATTTTCAAAGTTGTATAATAATTTTCTTACAATGTTACTGTTCTTCTCACTACACTTCCACCAATGTCAAACTAGTTTTTGAAATCTATCCTTTAAAATTTACTTTTCTTAGAAAGTACATTTTTTTTTAGTGGAAGCTGAAAAGTGCCTTATACTTCTTGGTTTGTAACTTAGAAATGCTTGCCCCACATCTCCAACTTTGATGTACCTTATCAAAGCGTCTAATTATTCATAATGAACGCACCATAAATTACTCGCATTCATCTGTGAATTTTCCCAGTTAGAAATTAAATTACATAAGACTGTTTAAAGTGAATTTCTGAAGATTGGCACTTTGAAGTTCACCGAGCAAAAACTGAAAGTGTGCTCAGTATTTTTTTTTAATGCTACTTGTGATGGAGAGGAAGCAAAATGTGCCTACATAGGACTGGTTTCATCCAGATGTGACTGATGTATGGTTTATCAAAATTTAGAAAGTGTAAACCATAGATGTACAGTTGTCCTATATGGGGTATCTGAAGTAGTGTTTATTACTTCTCTTACCTTTGCTTTACCTTTTATTTATTTTGAGCAGAAATGAGAGAGATTGAATGAGTTTTTATGTCCAGTAGTTATATATTTGATATTTCATAATATTGAGATCTTCCAGTAATGTACTTACAGTAATGTTAAGTGTATGACTCTTGCTTTAAAAGTTAAAAGTGGATGTATTCTGACATTGTATTTCAGTTGCTGAAGTCAACAAAATTAATTTGTGTTTTCATACTCAGTGAGCCAATTTCATTTATGAGTATGTTTTGTTAATATATGAAAACTGTCTTCAAAACTGTAATCTTTGAATAATTTATTTTGTTGAGATTGATACAACTGTGGTACAGCATAGGATCAAGTATTTTGTTGGCATTGTTTTTTGTAGACTACCTCTTTCTGCATATCCCTATGGTCATTCACATGCAAGTTGTGAAATCTCAGAATTAATAAGACAATTAATATTAGCCTAAACTGTAAAATTTGAGCAGTGATACATTGTTTTAGACTTCCAAAAACTGATATAACTATTACTACTACAGATATTGTTAATGAGATGAGTGAAGAAATATATAAAATGAAATAAAATATTTTGAAGAGATAGAAGAAACATATATAATGAAATGCATTCTTAGAGGCCTTCAATTATCACTGACTTAAATTGTAGATAATGAAATCAAAAATAAATTTTTGTCACCAATTTAAAATTGAAAACAATTTTGGTTTTTTTATTTCTAGACTAGTTCTTGATATATAAATCATTTCATAAATTTGTTTGCAACCTATATTATTTCCCACTATTGTAAACCATTATAAAATATGAACATGGTTTGGTGAGGTAGCCCCAATAGATAATAGCACTTATGTGTGCTGCACTATTCTTGTGCAAAGGACAAGAACAAATGAACTATAAATAACTATATCTGTAACTATAACTATAACTATATCTGTTTAAGACATATTAGTATTACATACACACATGTCTTACATAGAACATGACAGTAATAATCTCAGATGTATGTCAAAATTTTGTGATGTATCAGTCAAAAAACAATAATATAAAAGATTTATATCTACATCTTACTCAGTTAGCTTATAGAGTTCAATAGAGTATTAGATTGTGGATATCAGTGTTATATATGATTGGGTTTCAATTAACCACACATCTCATGAATGATCAACCTGAGATTATACAAAACTACACTTCATTTATATTCATACATGTCATTTTCATTCATCCTCTGAAAGTAATACCTTATAGTGGTTTCAGAGGTTAAACAGAAAAAGAAAGAAGCTTATAGAGTTCAAGTAAACAAACTGCACATATGACTGTTAAGGCAGTCAATTCACAAGTATCTCCTGTAAATCCTGTTGCATTTGAAGAAACTACAAGATGTTAATATTCAGTAACCATGCACTATTATATTTTTAATTATTATATATATTTTAAATTTATCTAAATTAAGACATTTTATTTGAGTTTTTTAAGAGTTATGAAATTGTCAATTATACACAAACAGTAAAATTTCACTAATATCTTAAATTAGATTTCTATGATAATAAATAAATATGAAATTCAATTCAGTTTTCGTCATCTGGTGTGAGAAATCTGTAGTGCAGTCAGTATTAAAGACACAATTGAAAGTTCAATTTTGTTTTCTACTATATTATCCAACTTCCAATAATTTGGTTTAATAGCATCTGTTACATATTTTATACAGTTTTTCCATTCCTGCTGACCAGTTTTATTAATGGCTTTTAAGCAAAGATTTTTAACATTAGATACTTTAAAAGCAGTATTTTCTGATGCTATGCAACTTTTGATTTGTCGCCAAATTAACTCAATTGGGTTGAGTACAAACTGATAGGGAGGTAATCAAAGCATGGTTTTATCAATGGATTTTGTTAATTCAATTTTATACACATCAAAACTGCTTTTAATACGCAAACCCTTTGCAATAAGTGGACATTAAGCTCATCTTCTTCAAAGATCATCCTTTTGAACTAAGCCATATTTTTATATCATTCTTTTTCCAAAACATGGCTGGAATTCTTTCCTTTTTACATGATAAGGAGCGTTATCTAAGACAATAACCAAATTATCTTCCAGTGGATACATCACTAAACCATTTCTCAATAAATAAAACTCTTGTACTTTTTACGAATCACATTTTTATCAAAATGGAAAACATTTTCTTCAATTGATCTGCGGGGGGGGGGGGGGTGTTTTTTTTTTTTTTTTTTTTTAATTTTTTTCCCATAAATCCCCATCCTTCCTTGATGCGCCCAACCTCCCCCTATTTTTTGTTTTTTTTTATTACAACAGAA
>JAAAKQ030145304.1:0-13117 GCA_010016005.3 Zanna intricata
AAGAGAGCCTATCGCATTACATCCGTTCCCTGTCCTTGTTTATAAGTGTAAACAACAAGCATGATCAGACTGATGCGTAACCTTATCTACACAGGATGCTGTTTCACAGAAATTTCTTTTTACAACAGCTCGAATTGCTTAGACAGTACTGTATGTATTGTACATACAGTATTGGTGCATAGAAATGTTTGTGATTACTATGCAAGACAAAAAAGAACGATTTCCGTTCAGCCTTTTATAAGAATCGCCTTCACTTTGAGCTCTGGCGCTGAACGTAATAAGCGGCGTTCAGAAAGCACGATGATCGTAATATCGGACAATAAAGTAATGCAATTTTGCGATCAGAATCGGTTTTTTACATTGTGATCGTAATAAGCGGCTGATCGGATTAACCAGTGAACGTAATAATCGGCGACCACTGTACACTGATAATATTACCTAATTTTTTAATACTTCAATATTCTTAGGAACTATTCTACTTCACTATTCTAGGAATAGTGTTTAAAAATAAAATTTAACTCCCTAAAACAAATCAATACCTTATGTTTCAATTGTAGGTTTAAATGATAGTAAACTGGTATTATAACATTTTTCTTGGGATAATACTAGAAAATAAAATGTAAAAATCAGGTATTTTTTATTTAATTTACTAAGAAATTTTATCCTTTTTACAAACTAAGAAAGAAAAAATTTCATACTGCTTTCACTGATTTCTCATGAATTATTATAACTTTAATCTACTAACTATGGACTAATTAGCTATCAAACTAAACAAGCAACTGATTTAGAATATGATTGCAGAACACCAGTAAGTGATTGATAAGAGAGTGGTTCAATAATTAAAAAGATAATATGAAAAACTATTTCAGGTTCTAATGCTTTGAGGATGGTGTTATATATCACATTGATGGTTTTACTGTCTTTTAATAAATTCCTACATTACTACAGAGTGGACGAGAATTAACTCCTTGTTGAAAATTGTTTATAACATTTTTAATACTAAACTAACATTCATGAAACAAAAAACATTTTGTTCCTTACAATGGTAGAATTGTTACGCATTATTAAATGCCAATAAAATCCTTCAACAGAATGATCTAAAGATCAACACTAGTGGAGTCAGGATGAACTAAGTTTTTAATGATATAAGACAACTGTACAACATACAGAGGAACAGGAACAATGTAAATTGAACCTCATATATTGTATGGGAGCCATCTCCCATATTCCTGGAAGCAGATTAAAACATTATGCTCACATCATGTGAGAGCATCATCCTCAAAGTGTAAATAGAATAAACTCAAACCATCTGATGTTCAAGTTGGCATCTCCAGCAGAAAATATCAGATGTTTGAAAAGAATTTCCATTATTATAACCCCGTTTGTTTAGTTAAATGTTTACTGGAAGAACAACATACTGTGACAAGATTTTTATTTTCTGAAAGTGTATTGCTGACTGAAATTTACTTTCCGATGTTAAAACAATAGGGAAAAATATACTAAGTGTGTAAAATTTTACAAATGGACTGGGTAATTCAAGTTGGGCAGAACAAGTGTTATGGATTTTCATTGTAGTGAAGGTTCGGTAGAAATTTAAATGATGCTCTGCAAAATCGCATTAATGAAATTACTTGCATAGACGGGTAAATATTTGGGAAACTGCTGAAATTTGAAGGGTGAGTATTGGCATTGAACATTCCATTATCCATGACAAACTGAATTATTGCAAAATGTGTTCAAGGTGGGTCCTGAGAGTAGACTCAAGGTTGAAAGAGATATGAATTCAAATAAATCTACTTAATTGCTGAAGTTCATCTCAGACCTCCGTATTTGTTGCAAGTTACTGGCTTCAGCTTGTTTTCCAACATTTCAGTCACACTGCTGATTGTAGTTTCCTTTTTCGTGATGTCTTCCAGTATAGGCTCTTTTGCATTTCCAAAAAACAGTTAGCATAATCTTTTTCACCAATGGCTCAATCTTGAATTTTTTCTTCATTGGAGATCCCAGTTGTTTCCACTCCATACTCTGGCGTTCCAATTCTACTCATGGTGATGAACCAATGTTTTATCACCGATGACTATTCTATTCAAAAATGTGTTGCCTGCTTTGTTGAAGCGATTGAATAAGTGTAGGCAGATGTCAACACATTTAAGTTTGTGTACTGCAGTAAGCTGTCTTGGTACCAATCATGCATAGACTTTATGGAAGCCAAGCTCTCATTGTGGATGATTTGATGGGCAGAACCACAATATTCAAAGACACTACTTCATTGATGATACAAACTTGTTGAATCTTTTTATTTGTGAAGGAGATTGGCAAGCATCCGCTTTCTTGTTGTTTGTCACACTTGTCCAACCACTTTAAAACTTCTCAATCCATGAAAAAAACACATTTTATGTGATAATCCACTGTTTCTGTATTGTGAAAGCCTAGAATGAATTTCAGCCCCTTTCACTTTTATAAGGATTTGAATATTTTTTTTTTTAACCTCCTGGACCACCATTAGGTATTTTTTCAGAGGATGGAAATGAATAATTTGCAGCATGTGCAAAAATGCCATGTCTGACCGGGATTCGAACCTGGAACTTCCGGATGAGGTAATATCAATGTAATACCCAACAGTGGTTCCAGAGGCTAAACAGAAAAAGAAAAACTCCTTTCATACTCTCTGACCGGAAAAATCAGATCACTGCTCGTTGTTCCTCCTTGGTGCAGAGTGGACATGTTTGTAGTATGATAGCTGAAAGATAAATGACAAGATGAAATTTTGCACGTGACCACAATTGTACCAACTCTAAGCACACATGCTAGGCATGTGCTTTCATGCAGAAGGCAGTATGAAAACCATGAAGGTGTAATGATGAAAGTGTAGATAAGTTTGTTTACTGATGTAACATGATGAAAGTGTAGATAAGTTTGGTTTACTGATGTAACATGATGAAAGTGTAGATAAGTTTGGTTTACTGATGTAACACACATTATAAATATTAAAGAACAATCATCATATAAATAATTTTACAAAAAGTTACATAATACTCTGCATACTGTTTGTTACATTTACCTATCAGTTAAAGAAATTTAAAAAAAAATTAATCAAATATAATAACAAGATAATAATGAAATATTTTACCTTTGAAATCAGCTGATAAATTAAAGATAGGTCTAGCCCACTCATTTATTAAACGACCAGCTAATTCTTTATTTTCTTTAGTTTCCTTGGGATGTTTGTACAGGTACATAACAGCTTTCCCAATTCCTGATTGCTTTAGGGTAGATTGATCAATTCGTGGAAACTAAATAAACAAATTAATAACAAAAAAAAAAAAGGCCTTGACAATTATAAGCAAAAATCTATTGCACTTAGCAATGGCACAATGTAAATTAAGAAAAGTAATTAGATAACTACACTTAATAAACATAAATATTCTTTAAAGTACACATAAAATCCTTTTGAATAACACATGCGACACAGCTGCCTCAGCATAAGGTATGCAAATTGCACAACTTTTTTATTTCTTACAAAGCATAATGTTGCAGACTAATGGAATGAATTCTATATTAATAACAAAAGACTTATAATTTCTGCAATTTAATATATTTGATTTATGTCAATTTGTTAATTATATCAATATAGTAAAAAATTGTGCACCTTATTAATCAACTAAAATAAGATTTGAAAATTCTTTTTTATATCTTTACAATATATACTTTATATATATAAACACAATTGTAAAGAGTTGCAATTGCTTGAATGTTTAATATAACACCAACAAATATGTAAAGTTGTAGATAGACATTTTACGTATGCACGGAGGACCAACATGTATATATTATGTATAGTAGCTGTTGTGATGTAGTCCTTTAAATGAATAAATACTATTTCGTTAAACGATTATTTATTGTCATTAATTGTAGTATATGTGTTAATGACGTTGAAGGTATAATAGTATAACATAGTATCATAGTAGTAGTAGTATCATAGTATCTTGAGTAGTATAATTTTCTTGTATTGTAATTAAACTTATGAATAATGAACTTGTAAAATGACAAACGACTTATGAATGCTTTACTTATGAGTGATATGTTGTAACGGACTTGTTTGAAATGCTATTTGCTACTGATCAAGCGTCAGGAATTGTACAGCCTTCTGCCGGTCTCATTACTGTAACTGAATATGACTTGAATTGAATATCAAAAAGAACCAACCATGTCGGTGTCTACCTTCAACGTTCTCAATGCATAGAACGTAATATAAAAACGTAATATATCATATAATATTTGGACATACAAGAACGTAACATACTATATATTTGATACATATAAGAAAGTAACAACAATTGATTAATAATTTTTTTTTAAAAATCATCAAATATAATTAGCAAAAAGTTGCAAATAATCTGAAATTTATTTTAAAAGCGAATTTTTAATTCAGAATAATTATAAATGAACTAATACAAGAAAAATGACAAAAATCAAGCTGAAACCATATAGTAATTTTAAAACTAAGCAATCAATCTAAGATTAACCATGGGAAGTGAGGAATTCAGTAATTTCTTATTACTTTCTTTATTCAGCCTAATATAATGTTGCACACTTTATCCCAAGCCCATAAAAATACAAGTGATATTAACCCTACGAGTAAAACCTTCGTTCTGTTCACTATGAGATCAGGTTGTATAAAAATAATTATTCTATGAGAAACCAATTCTAACTGTGCAACATAATCTCAGAAGCTATACTTGCTTCACAGTCAAGATTGGGACAGACAGTGAAATCAAAACTTACATAAATTTTTATTTGAAAATTATAGCGCTTTATTCTGTATAACACAACCACATATTTGAATAGCTAAAAATTATCACATTTAACTGAATAGGATCAATTTGTTATAATTACGTATATTATATTAAAATTATAACTTATATCATCAGGTACAACTTACCTCTCTAAGTAATCTCAATAAAGAGTCCCTAATACAAAGTGATGGCAGACTACGATCAGGCATCGGTGCAAGCCAATCAGTGAGTACAGTAAGAACATTATGTTCAATAAATGCCAGCTGAAGATCATGTTTTTTTAGCTGTGATAAAGCCTTAGGAAGCATTGCGATTTTGTTAGTAGCTGGTTTTGATTGTAAATTTAACTGTCTATCTTCCTGAAATAAAAAAGTCTGGGTTGTACATATATGCCATAGTAAAATATCTGATGTAATCTCAAGAAATAAAAATTAAAAGGTGCTGGGGAAAATTAGCCTCTCAGAAACCTGAAGGATTGGATTTTGTATAATTTCATGTTTATATTAATTGGCTCAGGTCTGAAATTTTATCATTATGTTTTACATAACACTATTGATATTTGATGTAAATCACCACACTGCTACACTACCAAACTTGAAGTAATTTCTCAAATGGTATCATATAACATAAAATTTGTAGCAGTCACCTTTTTAGATTATATAGACTTTAGTAAGACTAGGACTTTGTGCCCAGTTGATAGGTACAGGCAGAAAACAAATTCTTTGTTATAAAAAAAGAAGCTATTATAATGTTTGTATTGTTGATTTCAACTTATAAAACTTTATTGTATTGTTTTCAGAGACAAACTGAAACTTGCATAATAAAAGGTCCATTCAGAAAAAACTGAACATTTTTGATTAAGCACCAAATTACATATTTAGTTACATGTGGTTGGCAGCATTGTGTTCCGCATAATCTCTTATGTAACCACATGTTCTTACATTATTGATATTTTGTTTAGTTTCTGTGTTATCGTTATTTGAGAGCAATGTGTTTAACTATTAGTAGTGATTTTTGTAATGTGTGATTTTCAGGAACAATGATACAATATAAAACTTTGCATGAAACAATTCAACTTTTGAAACAAGCTTACAGAGGTGATTCTCTGGATCATATGCACTGTTTTGATGAAAATGGTTTTCATGATTTAAAAGTGGTTGTCAGTCAACTGAAAATGACCCTCAGTCACCAGTCAATCGAAAGCCAAGAAGGCCTTTGACTTCAACTGAAGGCATCTACGTTCAGAAAATCAATGAACTGGTAAATCGTAAATCGCCAATCACAAATGTCAGAGAACTTGTAGAAAAGGTTAGCATCTCAATTGGACTATGACATGACATTTTAACTTGCACTGAATTGCAGCAAAATTAGTTTCTCATTTGATGACTGAACAGCTAAAAAGTATATTAAAGTAATTTGTTGTCAACTTCTTGAATAAGCCAATGACAATGAAACATTTATGCAAACCATCATAATGGGACATGAAAGCTGGGTATATGGCTACAATATTGAGATAAAAGTTCAATCATCACAATGGACTGGCAAAGGATTTCCATGCCCCAAGAAATCAAGTCAGTCTCGATCCAATGTCAAAGTTATGCTCTGTTTTTTCGATTTTAATGGAATTGTGCATTCTGAATTCTTGCCTCAAGATGAAACAGTGAACTGTAGGTACTATCAAGGCATTTTACAACACTATGTAAAAAACCTGCAAAAAGAGATCACAGCTGTGGTGAGACAACTCATAGGTCCTTTAAAATGACAAAGCACCCTCATTCATCAGTTTTGTTCCAAAAATCAGATGACTGTCCTCTCTCAGTCTTCCTACTCACCAGATCTGGCTCCTAAATTCCAGAATTAATATCAGTGATAAAAAAAACACTGTTTTGAGACTCCTGATGACATTAAAGAAAATTCATTTCCTTTGGAAATTCATTTCATTTCATAAAATGACCCTTTCATTTACGACACATAAAGAGACTAGAAAAATGTCACATGAATAAAGTAGGGTGAATAGGAAGGAATCATGATGTTTTGACAAGAACAGTCATGTTGTTTTAGAAAAAAAAACTGTTGCAAACTTGAGGTCATAAAAGAGGAGTATTATGATGAAGGATTAAATTATTATTGTTCTATATATTAAGTCATTTTCTTCACAAATTATCATGTAAGTGCTAATCATTTTAAATTTTTTCGAAAAGTATGACAACACTCAAACAATTGTTCTGTCAATTAAAAAACTTCCATTAATATTTCCTGACATGAACTTAAACACATCTGATCTCTTAGAATTCTCATTAAAGGTAAAATTATAACTTCATTTCTTACACTGTACAATTTTCGAAATTTTTTGTTGTATTAAATAGTTGAAGATCAATTATTACATGTTAATTGATAATAAAGTAATATTTTTTTACCTAGTCTGAAATATGAATATCACATTTACATTTTACTTAAAGCTTTTTCTTAAAAGATTTTTTTTTTTTGACACTAAAACAATCCTATCCATTTATTTCCCTTTTATTGACAAATTCACTTTGTATGTATTCTTTTATATACTTGACAAAAAACACAACAAAATAATCAACCTGCAATACCTAATAACCATTCATCTACAACTATTCAGATTCATAACTAGCAGCAATTGCCCAACACATCTATTTCTTCAACCACAATCAACTTTCAGTTATTTTTGTCACTTCCTAGAACTACATAAATAAAATATTATGTAGACCATAACATCATGTGTATACAAAATTAAATGATTTGGATAACATTTATTTCTTTTAAGTTCATTAAATCTATAATTATTTTTTAATATAATAAATAATGGAAAAACCCATGATGTACATACTTCAGCAGCATTTTTCATATCAGCTAAAAGTTGTGCTATAATATCATCATTGTCATTTATAATGTCAATATCTTTACGACGTCTTCTTTTGGATTGTTCTTCTTTTTTGCGCATTAACATCAGATCAAAATCAGATACTCCATCTCGGTCATCACTGAAACAAAATAGTTTACTTGAACTCACAATTCTCAAAACAATAAATTTAACAGACAATTAGTTTTTCTGAGCTCAGCTAAATAGGTTTAATAGATTATGAACTGATGAATTCCAGAAAACAACTGAGTTGAAGATATAAGCACTTCAAAATAAATACAAAAACACATATTAGATAGTAATATTATTGCTGATGCTAAAGTAGCATTAGGTATGTTAATATTATCAATATTTTTAGGTAGTACAATACTGATGCTTAAAATTCAAATTACAGAAATAATAATTCAAGGGTTGGGTAAATCTTAACACAAAATCTAACCGTGGTGTGTGGTTTAACTCTAGTACATGAATATATATTAGGCATTCCCTACTACTATAAATACATTTTTAATTTTCTTTTGCTTAGCTGAAATAACACAATGAGATTTACATTCACATTGGGGATGGCTGATAGTCTCCCCTACATGTAGATTTAAAACAGGGGAAATTCTGTTTTTACAGTCGATATAAATCAACTGATATAATTACTATTCAGTTGTACGGTCTAAGACCAAGAATAATTTAACGACTTCATGAATTAAATTAATATACTGAGCTTGATTTATCTAAAAAAAACGAAGTATATTATGCACTTTATGAAATATGAAAGACTTCATGAAGCGCATAATATAATTCATATTTCTTAAAGATTCACAAATCTTTCATACTTCTGAAAGATTTAATTGATAGAAAAATTAATAAGAACAAGTATTGAAGAACATATATTGAATATATATTGTTGAAAATTATGTTTAAGAGTGTTTATTCAGCAGGAGAAGGATGGGAATACTCTGGATATTATGGTTAGAAGAGGTAAAAAAAAATATGTCTGTGCTGGTGAGGATTTGAGGAAAGAAATAGTTATAAAAATACTATACAGAGCTATTACAGAAGAAGCCAAAGCACATGACAAACTACAAAGTTATTCCCTCTCAAAAAAAGAAAAGAGAAACATGATCATACATCTGATTACGACCATGAATAATTATATTCTTTACGATTATCTATATTTAGTTTTTAATCTTTATTTTCCTAGTTTATTTCTATAAATGCAATTTATGGCTGCCAGTAACTGATAGTAACAAACAACTTGAATTAATTTCATTATGATATATAAGTTGGAGATATTTTATATATTTATAATTTGAATACATCCATCATAAGCACAATAAAAATAATGATCAAAATGAATATAAGGCAAGAAGAAAACAAAATACCAAAGAACTTACTCTTTTGGTCGTTCATCATCTGATTCATCAGAAATATTAGGTAATACTTCATTATTTCCTTTATCACCAGCATTTTCTACTCCTTCTTCAGGTTTTTCCTCATTTTTCTCTTCTTTTTCTTTATCTTCATCATCATCATCATCAGTGTCAGAATCAGAAAGACCGTCTACATGTTTCTTCTACAATATAAGAATACATTTGTTTAAAAATAAAACTAGTAACTTATTTATTTGTAAAAAAAAAAAAAAAAAGAATTGTATCTTGGGTATCTATAAGTTGATGTACCCAATGTAACTGATATTGAAGTTGATGGACTCAAAATCCATCTCTTTTTTTACAATGGGTAATAAATTTTACAATATGTAAGGAATCATATGCTGAGATTTTAAACCAGCTAATACACTATAAAAGGCAAATACACTATCACTCCATCACAGAGAGTGGTTATAATAATTTTTTAAGTATAGTATAACATATACATTGTATAATAATACTTAGATTGAGTTATATGTATATAATATATATACCTTACTTACTCCAACAGTACGCAAACATATGAATAAAGTGATTATTCACTACATGCTTAGAAAATTAATACAGTAATAGTGCTATTTGACTAAGAACTATAAAAAATTATAATTGTCTTAATTTTTTTACAATATTACTTCAAGATGATTTTTTATCATAATTAAAGTGCCATACTTTTATTATTTTCATTTTTTAAGTAAATGATAGCTTTAAAACAGATACAAATAAATGTCACATTAAAAAATATATATTTATTTATGGAAATACTCTCATAAACTTTACTGCATTTGAATTTATCCACAACCTAGATGCGGTTCTAACTGTGCTAGTGCAAGTAAACATTATTGTAATGTGTTAATGATGAGTGTAAACATTGTACTTCCAGTGTTTATTATGAATAAAGAGCATGAATACACTTCAGATTAGATTTAAAAATGATTAAATCAACTGATAATCTGACTATTATTTCTAATGATGTAATAAAAAAAACCTTAAATTTAAAGTTGACCTGACATGAGTTTGTAAATAACACAACTATTTACAAGTATAACAAACATTCACACCAAACTTACTAAAAAAAGTAAGGAGTGAAATGATTCAATGTAATTTTCTTTACAGTGCTAATATACTAATGTGAATCAGAAAGTCAAACCTACCAAGATGTAGGCTATATTCTGATCTCTTCAGTTCAGAGACTTTCAAATAGTAAAAGATGCACATCATTACTTTCATAGAAAGAAGATACTTTATTAATGTTTCTTGAACCTGAGATGATTTATAAATGACACATCAATAATAAAAACTAGGATAAATAAATATTAACAAGATAAAGTTTTGTGAATTTGTTATTTACGAAACATTTAACATCATAAAAATACCTTTGCTGGTGTCTTCTCCTCAGTATCTGAAACTTTTTTATTTTCATCATTTTCACCATCTGAATCTGACAGAACATTAGAAGCACGCTTTGATTTTTTCTTAGGTGTACCTTCATTTTCCTCTTCTTCAGAATCATCATCCAATCTTCTTTTCTTTTTCCGTTTAGTAATTTTGTTACCATCTTCACTATCACTACCTTCTCCCTCACTCTTATTACCTTCTATAAAAAAAGAAGATATTAATATATTTTGACAAAATTTTATTGGTATTTATTATAAAACTATTTTTAACACTATTACCAAATAAAGGAAAACAATTAAAGCTGATAACAAAAAACAATTTTTGTTATTAATAATTTATCCTGTAACCCAGAATCATCCCCAGTAGCCCTGTTTAGTCTGTCTTCTTCAATGGTATACAAAGAGAAATATTGTAACTTTGGATAAGTCATAAACCTATTTGATCAATTTTAATTGTTTGGTCACACCTACAGTTTTGGAAATTCGAATGATCTTATGCTATGCTGCAGGCTAAACTATAAAAATACTTCACCTAAGTAGCTATACTGTATATCATTACTTGTTTGTTAGCTCAAAATTATATTGCCCACTTTAAGCATTAATGATTCAGTCACAGTTTGATCAGGATAATACCTAGCTGGTCTTTGTCAACAACTTTTTAGCATCTTAAAATATGTATTTTAAGATATACACAAAGACATACAAGCTAATTTTATAACATACATTAGTTGAGCATGATCACAATTTTTAAATTAAGCTGGGCGTAATTACCTTACTGACTGCAAGCTGAATATTATCAAAGTGGATTAGTTTTTTTTTCATTTTCAGCTTCTTCAGAGTGAAAGAAAAAAATATTTACATATCAACTACTCCCTAGAAAGAAAAAATATGATTTTTACCTATACACTGCAGCTATGTATTACAAGTAGATTAAAAAAAAATCCTTAACGAAACATTCAATTAAATTTTAGCACTCCTGAGTCCAGAATTGCAGACTACGGAGTTCTGTTAGTAGGCTCTGATTCTATTGATTGTTTATTGTCTTGTCAGCTCCCATGTCATGCATTGCAGGCCAGCATTTAAATTCTCTCCAGCTCTTTATTTAAATAAATTAAGCTGTACAACTCTTATTTATTTTTGCAATACATAGCACAATTGATGATAAATGCCTAATTTAAACTTCATGTAACTGAATCATATTTTAATTACATTATTTTAAAAAGATCAATCCTTTTAATTTGTTATTTCTGTTTTAAAAAGAAATTGTACTACAACTGTTATATATTACTGAAATAAAAATTATCAACAGCTGACTAAAACTGGTTTTCAATGAAAAATTTAAATATACTTTTATACACAAAATTTTTAATATTGTAGGTGTTTTAACAAAATTATTATTTTCAAAATATGAAGAGCAATATCAGATATATAAATAAAACATCAAGTTTAGAAATGTACACTCAATATAAATTTAAAACAAATATACAATATTTTTGGCCAATGAGACATACAAAAATTCAGTAAGAATAGAAATAGAGAAATCAGAACACAAATTATCAGCCCACCTGTAGTGATTCGACACCTGTTATACAGATTTTTAGAACTTTTTAATGTTCTAGGCGACTTAAAAAAATTATTAAATTATTATTTTTATAATATAAATAATAAAATCAGGTATACAAATAAGAAGTGATATAAAATTCAAAATTTTAAAATACTCTCAACGCCATTTTACTTATAACTGTAAAACTAAGAAGCTGCTAATGAGGTGGTACCAATGTAATGTTAAAACTTTATCAAAATCAGTCCAGCAAGTTTTAAGGAAAATGGTGACACACACGCATGCACGCATGCGCACACACACACACACACCCTCTTACCCCGTTTTCTCCATTCTGTCATGAATATTAAATCAAGTTTAAAAATATACACATTACGTAATATAAATTGAAAACTAATATATAATTCTTTAATTTCAGGTTTTTAGAAGTTTTTAATGTTGTAGGTGGTTTAATAAAATTATTAAATTATTTTCAAAATATTAATAATAAAATCAGGTATACAAATAAAAACTGAAGTACAAAACTATACAAACACAATTATACTTGCTAGGAGATATACATACTCTATCTCTAGTAATAGTAAAACACATTTTTACTAATAATAATTTTTTTAATAAGAGAAAACACACCCATGCAGATTATTTACCAAGTATATTATTCATATCTTGATAATGCTTAAATTGAGGATTTCAACATGTCGAACCATAGTGTTTATTATCAAATAAAAGAGAATTTTATATAATACAAGAAAATGAAAACTTAACTAAGATCAGTAAATGTATAATCTATTAAACGATGTTTACTCTAACTAATCTCTTGAAGGTGAAAATAATCTCTCACATTACATGATATTTCTAATGAAATAAACATTTTGTTTACAACATAGCAGATAAGATTTTTAAGCTGTATTATTTTTAAAAAAAATGTATTTTTTTTAAAAATACATTTTTAACTTCCGGAACTACAATTAAGTATAGCTTAGAGGGATGAGATGAATGAATTGTAGCGTGTGTGAAAAATGCCATGCCTGACCGGGATTTGAACCCGGGACCTCCGG
>JAAAKQ030145326.1:0-13115 GCA_010016005.3 Zanna intricata
TGAGGATGATGTGTATGAATGTGAATGAAGTGTAGTCTTGTACAATCTCAGGTCGACCACTCCTGAGAAGTGTGGTGATAAATAATCCTGTAAATGTTAAGAAATACTTACATACAACATAATGCACGTCTTAATAAGATGACTAACAAGAATGTAAATTTTTGAAACTAATTTCTAAAACTGTATTAAAGTAAGTATTTAATTAACCAAATCCTTTGCATATAATAAGGTAATCCACGAAAATCATGATACTCTGTATAATAGTAAAAGAGAGGAGATTTACAGTCAAATACTCATTGAAGTTATAAATTTACTTACTTTGCATGACACAATGTTGATAATAAAAATACAACCTTAATTTTTTTTTTTTTGAACGTGAATAGGCTAAAAGATATTATTAGACGATGTAAGAAAAACATACACCTGTACAGAGAGAATTAAAATAATCGTAATATAAAGATGTACGTTATTATATTACCGCAGACACCACAAAACACCGTACTGTTAATAAATAAGAAATGAAAAATACTTGCATTTTATCGTTTGATACAAGTAGTGACAAAATATAGTAGTTGTTCGCCGGGTTTAGCAGTCGGTTAACAGTGCATGCGGGTGTGCGCGACAGCATGACACGACTGCCCCAGCACGTTCAGTAGTCAGCTGCATATTTTCTAGCTGGCAGGCGTTTTTATGCATCAGTGACAATTATTCTGATGATATGATGATGACTATGTAGACGAAGTCGCCGACACGTCCTCGTCATTGGTGTTTTTATCGTGTAATTTTTTTTTTCTCGTACAATGCTGAAGGAAAGTGATAATAGCGGGAGTAGTCAAAATTAACTTTCATTCCTTTTAAAGGTAGTAGAAAAATGATAGTAGAAAAATGAATTTTTCTTTCTTAATAATGATAAAAACAAAACCAAAAAATATACACGCGTATTTTGCGAAGAAAACTTTATAGTCGTAAAGACTATTTTAAGCGAGATGAAAAAGTGATTATTCTAAAAAAAAATTTACATAACCGCATCGAGCGATCAAATATTAAACGAACAAGTTCAACGAAGCAAGACATCATCAAATCTCCATATTTATAATATTCTTTTGTAATGATGTTCTACAATAAAAGTACAAAAAATAAATAAATAAATAAAACATGTCAACGAACAAAAGTAACTAAAAGTAAGTTAATACGTTGAAATATTTTGATTAATTCAGATATTAATACAACAAATAAATAATTTGAATAGACTATATTATGTATTGAATTCTTTACAATTTCATTCTCAACGATACGTGAAAAAAATCAGCCACAACTGCAAACATATTTTTGTGCCGGTTTAGTTTTACTTTAAATTCCACTATTAAAGAAATGAAACTGGAAACGAAAATATATTCGCATATTTAGATCTTGCATCCCATAAAACTCTCACTCTATTATCAAAATTCAAACATATTTTGAAAACTTGTCAGGTTCTGACCGACATGCAAAACTCAAGAGAACGTGAATTATTTTCGTGTTCGTGTAAAGATCCATTTTAACGCGTAATAAAGGCGTACCACTAACATACTATTAAAGTGAATGTTCAAATATTTAACAAGGATTATTCCAAGAAATCTACAACAATCCTTCCTCCCCTTCTAAGAAACGTTTCTTCAATACAACAAAATAACATCCGTGATTACTTCACCGCAAAAAGAAAAACTTTCTGATACATAGCCGGCACGAAAATTCCACGAAGCCTATGGAAGCAGCAATTTAAGCAACACTATAAATAGTTAACCAAATCGATTAACGTCAATCAGTACAGACATCCCGTACAGACCGAAAAACTAAGATTGAAATGAGATTATACCGAAATTAATTTAATTTATACATGATAAAGTTAAGTTACCGCAGTAATTTGTAAAGTTTTACTGATTTGCAAATAATTAACGTTATAGATCACATTTTTAGAAAATTGGATTTTCACTGAATTGTACTGTGTATTGCATCACAGAGAAAACACAGTTTTATCAAAAAACGTTTAAAAAATTGTATAAAACACAACATGAAAATTTGTTAACAGACCATATTTAAAAATTGAACGACTGATGTTTTAAATCACAATATGAGATAATGTAAAATTCTAAAAAAAACTAAAATAAAAGATGAAGTCTTTGTCTGAAATCGAACGAAAGTTCGTTCATTTTGTGTTTCAAACTTTAACTTTTAGAGATGGATACATAGGCCTAATACCATTCTGTTTCAATCTACATTCCGGTAGCTTCTCTTCAACTGATCCTCAGTTCAACAAGGGTCTTGAATTTTTTATTTTCATTCTATCATCATAAACACATACACACAAAAATCATCATCTGTAATTATTTATCATGATTAAACTTTATAATCTATAATCTTGATCATAAATACTATGGACAAATAATTAAATATAATAATTATTATAATTAATTAATTAAAAACTTTACTGTTAAAAATTATCCAACTAGAATGTATCGGAGGTTCCTAAGCATTAACAAAAATTGAATTCAGATCCTCAAATTGTAAATCTTAAGTGAAACACATCTAACCACCTGCGACCAGAAAGGAGTGATAATCTCGGGCAGACCGCCTTACGTTACCACTTAACTGTAACGCCTATGCTATGCAAAGGGTCATGTAGAACTATAATACAATTTGTTATTATTCTTATTATCCACATGGACCTTCTTCCTCCTTATTAAGGAAGCGACAGTCCCGATCACTTTTTGTATCCGTACCTAATATTGTATCATATACAAGTGATCGCAATCAAATTTTTAGTTAGGGTCTATCAAGAAACGGCTAGTCAAAAACTTGCGAATATTTCCAAATAAACATAGTTTAACGTTAAGTTACATCGAATATTGTCATTATTCATAGGGATTCCAGTCTTCACGATATAATACAAGTTTTTTTATATTTTCTACTGACGTTGCAACTTTGAAGAAAGCCCGCAAAATTGTTAAGAATATTTTTAAATTTTACAATTTTGAAGAGGTGCTATGCCCCTATGTTGGTGCAAAACATCCACTTTATCAGATAACAAAGAGAATGATCACGTTGGTGGTTAACGATAAGGATGAAAGGATAAATTCTTCCCAGTCGGGAACGCTTACTACAACAATAACCTACCTCTATCTGCATAAACTGTTGTGCACCAAGCAAATGGTTTAATTGATTCCGTTGTTAATGATTTGAACGTATTTTAATACGTAAAAACGAAACAAAAGTTCATCATATAACTTACTAAGTCCGGACTATTTTACAAATGAAACATACACTTTTTACATATCAAACTCCAGTTGATGAGTTAAAACTTCTTTAACTTTTCAGACCTGTGAAGCTAGCGTTATCAAAGAATAATATAAAAAGATGTTATATTTTTCACATTTAAATAAAAAATTAACAAAACTTGTTTTTACAAAAAAAGAAGCGTGTGTGTTTTAATAATTTATTTTTTGTATCAAAACAACGTATGTAGAGTTTTATTTAACTTTTATGCCTTCCGCAATTGAATTAACAAAACATATTTGCTTGCACTGAACATTTCCGCTGATGAAAAATCTTCCTAATTATCTAGACGAGAATTTATACTTTACTGGTTAAATATTTTGGGAGACCTTCCTCTATTAGTAAATGTGCTTTCCAGATATGGAAAAATAGATACTGGTCATTCTAAAAAAGACTGGGTTAACAATAAATGCATTTAATGGCTGAATAATAATTACAACGAAAATTTCATTTAACTTCAAATTTTTTACGAGCGAAATTACTAGATGTCAAAAATGGAGATTGCTGATTATGTTAAAAAATTTTAAAAACTTAATTTGGCTTCAAGCCGGCAAAACTTAAGAAGAGACTGAACTGTTTTATAAATATATGTTACTTTTTATTAGGTTTCTCCGGTAATAATTAATCATAATTGATTATATTAAAAATCATTTTTCCAATAATATAATAATTTCAATTAAAACCATCTAGTTTAATGCAAATGCAAGGGCAAGTAAACGGCATCACTTTTTACAGTACAATGGAATTTAACATTTTGTAATAAGACGCTTCACAAACCAGTTTTACTATCAGTGGTTTGGAAAAAATACTATTAAAACCGCATAAGGAATCACCCAGTGGTTTCTAGCAGTAAAGAATTTATGAACAGTGTACATGTTAACTACACACTAGCAGAATTAAAGATATGAAAACGGTATTAATGGCCATTTTTAAGTGAATTTAACGCTTTCATAACCGATGCAATTGAATACCATAGTTAAAGTTTATTTACCTATTTAGCCTAATTCTCTTCATACTCTGAAAAGACTACTTCCTCGATATATAACAAATCGTTCGAAAGTGCTTTTATAGCGGGTATTTTTCACACAGCATAACGTACTTATTTGTCATAAAAATCAACAAACTTCCACTAAGCACATAAAATATTCATTATTCTAGACATTATAAGTGCTGTTATATTATACTATTCGTTATTTAACGACTAACATGGCGAGAAGTAAAACGAACAACCAGCATTTAGACGTCATTTGTTTTCGATTCTTAATAATCATCGTTAATAAAATTAATTTTTTTATAAATAAAATTTAAAGTTTTTGACATCACATTTATTACAACTTTTTAAAATGCAACATAAAAATTATCGGAAAGGCGATTCATCCTAAAAGATCAAGAGTAATGATTATACCGTTTAATATTACGTCATCCAAGTCTTTTCTATTGCTAGTCGATCAGGATAAAATACAGATGTTCGCGAACGAAATACGAATAAGGAGTATATTATATTATTTGCACGTAAGAAAACACACTAAGATTTATGAGTTATATAAAAAAACAAATAGTTAATATAATAACGGTATTTAACGACACGATGTAAATACGAGTAGATTAGTAATAAAAGATGATTGCGCACAGTTCCGTACAGTTCGATATTTGTGATAATTCTGCAACATCTGGTTCGAGTATACGTAGATGTCGAAACGGTTTGATCTCGCTGAATCATTTAAGTACATGTACTAAACTTATTTAAAAAATATAATATTCAAATATAAAACTTGTAAAAAAGTTAATTAAAAAAGGTCTTTAAGAGAAAATAAAATAATAAACACTGTACGTACTAAGACTGCTAAAGATACGATTACGCTTACCGTACAAACAGATATAAGGAACAATCGCTGTGCTCAACCGTTACAGTGGCGGCCTTCGTGGCGCGACTGCTAGCGTCTCGGCCTTTCATCCGGAGGTCTCTGGTTCGAATCTCGGTGCGGTCATTTTCACAGGCTACAAGAAAAACTGTCATTCATCTCATCCTCTGAAGCAATACCTAACCGGAGGTTGTTTGTCCCGGAGGTAAAAAAAAAAAAACCGTCACCGTAACAATCATCGAAATACCGGTATTAATGTGCTTTAACAATGAATAGATAAAGAAATGTTAGAACCAAACTAAAGAAAACGAAGCTCTTAATTTTTTATACTAACAAAAGAAAATAAAATGGTACCGTTTCACAATTTTACTACTTGTCATAAATACTATTAATAACTACGAAGTATCGTTTACATATATTAATTAAAATCTTCAATAAGCAGTTTTATTGTAACATTTATATTATACAACGCTTCTGATAGCTTAATTAGGGTTATTGTTACATTTGTAGCAAAAACCACAAAATCCTACAGATTGCACTTCCTTTCAAGGAATCCCGATCAAAAAAAAAAGAAATAATTACAACAAATTTCCAATGAAGTATTTTTACTGCTCTTATATGAAAAGTTAAATTCGTTTCTGACAAAAATATTTCAGTGTAATTAAACAGAAATAATAATAAATTAACCGAGGCAGAAGTCTGACACGGCTATCGAAGCGTTGTTCCCGATAAATCATTAATAGTAAAATATCAATGTTATTAAATAACCGTTCTAACAATAAACATTATTAAAACTAATCGTACCGTACAATTCATACAGATTTAAGGCTATTATAAAATTATAAGAGAATGTACTAAAATAATAATTACAAACGTAAAATACTATTTAACCCGTTACTCGATAAATATTAATCGTACAAAACAATATGTAGTCGATTCAAAATTTGACACTGTTTATTATTTTATATAGGTCAGCATTTACGTTTTACATGTAACAGAACCTGCATTACAAGACACATCTGTAGACATCAAGTAGCGTTGTGAAAGGGTAGTACAAGTGAAAGGAAAAATCTATTTATTTATTTGGTTCTACAGGTTAAATGACCTGTAAATATCTAAAAAAAAAAACCAGCTCCGACTTCAACACTAGAATTTCGTCATTAATACTTTTACAAATAAAAAGAATTTTAATATATGTCAATACATGAAAAAACCAAAAGAAATTGTGGTTATTAAACTATTTTCGTGCGGTCTTATTCGGAATTGATATCAACAGAGTATTGGTTTTTTTTTTACTATTAATATCAAACAATATTTGACAATATGCTGGGAAAGAGACATTAAAAAATATATTTTTCTTCAATTTTTTTTAATTTTGCTTATTCCATTCCGCTAAAAGTATCTTAAAAAAACACGTGTAACCCATGTCACTTGCTTTTGAAAATTTTTTTTTTTTAACCTCCGGAACCACCGTTAGGTATACTTTCAGAGGATGAGATGAATGAGTTGTAGCGTGTGTGAAAATGCCATGTCCGACCGGGATTCAAACCCGGGACCTCCGGATGAAAGGCGAGACGCTCCACTCCGCCACGGAGGCCGGCTTGCTTTTGAAATTGATGTACACGAACCGTACTATCGCAACTTCCGGTTAGAAAAATGTTATTCTTAACACGACCAAGAGACTTCTGTAAAACTTTCTCTACATCGACCGCAGGTATGCGAAAAACAAAGCAAACAGATTTGTAAACAATTAAACATTAGTCGTTTAATATTTATAACGACAAATTTGTAATTAATGGTTTATCCATTAATTTTTAGATTTCAACTATTTTACTTTGCGTATCTGCTAGCTGTATACTCGTATTTTCCGAAAAGATTGAAACTTCATAAGTCGCTTCATAATAAAGGAAAAAACAACGGATAGGCTAAAAGAACGTTTTATAATGTTTTGCCACTTTTTCTTCTAATTTGTCTATCATAAATTTTTTTATTTTGTTTATCCGTCTCTCTTAGTTTCATTAAAATCAGTTTAATTTTTAAAGAAGGTAGTTATAATCCATTAAATAATATCTGAAACTTTTTACATGATATATTCTCAGCAATTAATCAACTCTTTGATGACAGATACAATGCTTGTATTTCGTAAAGAATTCTTCTCGACAACATCGAGTTTCACATGTACACTGATTACATCTTGGATTTTAGCGAGATGGGACGGTAAACGATTTCTTAACCAATCACTAATACCATTCTAACTTTAATCCTGTTGCGGTTCATAACTATTAAAGGATTATCCAAGACTTCTGAAACGGTAGCAGACCACCATAATTCACGATTAATTAGTGACGAATCGTGTTCTTAAAACCACTAGTCCAGTTAAAAGACCCACGAAGTTGCAATTCCATGATAGTTGAAATTTACAGATCTATTGGATCAATATTATATCCCAGACGTCTGTAGGTATCCGGAGAATGTTTTTTTTTTGTAAAATGTATAATTAATTTCACCAAGATTGCCAGGCCAAGGATGGGTCATTAATTACGAATCGAAAATTGAATAGAAGTCGAAAATTCACAGAACAGTGCTACTACAGGTAAATATTGTTAATTAAATTCATATGAATTTACAGTTCAATCGGCGATGATTGTGTCATATCGTTGATGCGGGGGGTAGTTGACTGCATCTTGATATAAAATTTTGGCAACCAAAAGGTTTATAATCTATACATATCGCGTTTGATGATGCATAAAAATAAGGTCATGTTCTATCTAAAACAACTTGGTAAAGATTATGACATACAATCTGTAAATGAAATTTCAGTGCAATTTTCAATGCATCATACTACAACCAGAGCTCTTCGAGGTTCAGCTTTCTTGATAAATCTCCGAGAAAAATTAACAGAATGATAGTTTCTTGACCGTCTAATCTCAATAATGTAAAGTTAGATTAATTTAATCAAACAGCTCTTTGAAATACTGAAAAATACTTTTTTATGTGAAATAAATATTTATGAAGATGGATACGTTAAGATGTTAAAATTACATAATTATTTTTTTGTAATTTGTTACTTTAATTTAAAAATTACGAAGCAATGTTAATAGAAAAAATATACAAAGTCTTTAATGAGGAGATTTTAAAACTACAAAAAAAAAATATTAATAAAAGTAATGAACAAAAAATTTAATGCGGCTGATGGTTAGGAAATCAAAGGCATTTAAAACGAAGTCTTTCATAATGTAATAAGAGAAAATATGAAAAAAATCTTTGTATTCCAACAAAAGATGAAGAATTAAAGTATAAAATTAGACTTCGTATTTAATATTTCCATTAATAACTTAAGCAATTTTTTCCGTTAAACGTTCGAAAATTTCTCTTTTTTTTTGTGGGGCCGAAGAGCCTATCCTCCAGGGGGCTGCGGGAGGGGGAGTTCGATGGGTCTCGGTGAAACCGGGTAGAGTTCAATTGGGGATCCACTTTCCGGAGCTTGGGGGATAGTAGTTATTATTTTTTTTTTTAATCTCCGGAACCACCGTTAAGGTATATCTTCAGAGGATGGGATGAATGAATTGTAGCGTGTGTAAAAAATTCCATGCCTGACCGGGATTCGAACCCAGAAAGAAAGGCTGAGATGCTACCACTCAGCTACGGAGGCCGGCTGGGGGATAGTAGTTAATCTGCTCCTACGACACTCCACACGACGACTGCGTAATGCCTAACTGCAGGTCCAGTTAGTAATCCTCAATTTTTCATAAACAATTTTTTACACTTAGTAGATATTAATAATTTTTTATCAAAGGCCGCAGCAATGACAGAGAGGATAACACCAATTCTCCGATTTCCGAGTCCCCAATTTTCACTGAGTAAAAATATTTCGAGTCCGTTCAGTACAATTCTATGGTAATACTACACAACAAAAATGGAAAACCAAGAGATCGGGTTTAAATTCTACCGACACTAAACAAATTCAATCTACAAAATTTCTTTCAAAATTTCCGTTTCTTGCTTCATTAATCACCGACTGCTTTATTACTTCTTCTACTTTACTTTTTTCGGTGATTTTCTGAAAAGCATATTCACAACACAACACAAAATAAATACTAATGTGTCTTCATTTCTTAATCTCTAAGCTATTTTCCTTTACCAAATTAACTAATCGTATTAATATATTAATACAGTCCCTACCAACTGACTAATTTCAAAAGCTTCACAAACGTCTCTCTTCGAATTACCTTCAAACGTTTTCGATGCGTACTTTTTTAATCTATCTGATTTTAACAGCATTCATTTGTTCTTACGGTGTAATAAAACGAAAAGCATAGAATTTATCTGTCTACTACTTTAAAGCACTACTTTAAAGAATTCCGTTGTAATTAAAGACTTAAATCCTAGTTTTAATACCAGGAATGTGCGTGAAACCTCCCTTTCCTTGAAATAGTACACTTTCGGCAACTTTTCAGGGTAAATTGTCTAAGTTCGTCTGTCCTTTGTGATTTTAGATCATCAATAATAAGAAAACGAATTCTAAAATATCACGTTCCCCTACGTATATATTACAACCCCATTTTTCTTCATATTTTATTACTTTATTTACTGTAATTTATTTTCATTTTGAATCCACTTTTCGGCTTTCAATATATTTTAACTCATTGACTTCGTATTTTCGACTCGTTCTGCTTTCCTCTAAAATACAATACGTCAATAAACATTGAGTTCTTAATTCTTTCTCCTTCAATACTTACTCTGCTTTCAAAATTTACGTCAAATTCACTATTTGACAAAACAGGATCATGTTAACCCACGTTCAATCAAGCACAATCAACACAACAATTAACAAGCACAATCAGCACTTCAAAATTTTACATCCGTCTTGGAGATGACTTTTACTTTGGGATGGACCGTGCTGGGGGATTTTTTCTTTATTTTATACAGCGCCCTGTCGAAATTGTAGAATTTCTACAATTTTCTTTCAATTAAGTCGAGAACTCTCGGGTCAGCATATTGGTAGTTCATTTAACAAATATATAGATAACTACAGAAAAAAACTATCACATGAAGAAAAGCAATTTTAAACGTGATATAAGGTAATTTTCAGCACTTAGTCCAGCATTGATTTATTAGTGAACTAACAACCCCCATGTTTAACTTTTTTACAAAATGATTAATAAAACAACAAAATTTAACATTGTGCCGACAAAAATTGAATTTTAACAAAGTAACATTAACACACATACTTATTAATAGAGATTCACTTCAGCACATTAGTGGTAGATTTATATTCGTAACCTGATACAACTACACCTATAATACAACTATAACTCAGTTAATAGGATTCCTTTAAAATTAACTAAATCTAGATTAAAAAAAACCCTCAAGACAAATTGAAATGGTTAGTCTTATAAGATGAGCCTTTTGAAAATTATACTACTGTAATATAATGACATTTTTTATAATTACAATGACTTTATTTTACGATATATTGGGAATAGACCGTATCGGCTATGACGGTCGTAAGAAAAGAGTAAGAAACCATTTTAGGGGAAAATTTCATGAGTTTCTTTATATTTCGATCTCGGACCACAACTAAGTCAATTTTCATAGGTCAGGGGCTAAAACTCAGCTCGGTAAACATTTCAGCCTAATTTTAGCATAAAAGAACTGTAAGTTGGAATTTTTCATTTAATTATCACTAAATAAAAAATTATTATATTAAAACGTTTAGCTCAATATAGACGCCCGTTAATATGACGGTTTTGTCATTCGATACTAAATATCTCTAATAAAACCTTATTCGGTATAATTCAGCCGTTACACCATAAGTAGGTTATAAACAAATGTTTACGCGATTCTATAGCAATCGATAAATTAATTCTCTAGTACTCCTATTTCATTTCCAGCACGGTTTAAAAAGTCTCTACGGCGACTTATTTTTATATAAACATTATTCAGAGAAATATTGAAAATAATCATTAATAGAAAACAAAGCATAAATAATCTCAACTCATACGTGATGTCCCTGAACTCCAGCTTACAGTTAAATTGTATTATGACGGACTGAAAACATGAGAAATGAAGCGGTATGATATTTCCATATCGTATAGGCAGAGTAGACTCGAGCGAATGTGACGCTTGACTGGGCTAACTGTTTTTAACGTACGTGAGGACAGATCAAAAGCAAAGCGAAGGAAGAGGCAGAAGCGGTCGAAGCGACTAGAGCTCTCTGCTTCTTAACGGTAGCATTCGACCACCCCCTGAGTTCGACGTTGACACCTTCCTATCTTGCATTCCGATGTTACAGCCGACAGGCTCAGCCTGATTACTTGTGCATCTAGGTTATTTAAAATTATAATTCTCACCGTCGGATGATATTAGCAAATATTGTGATAAATGACGTTACAATATGCCTAAATGAAATTTAATACGTTACCAGCATCACCTCTTGTTAAATCCGACAAACACACAAACAAACAAACATCGATATATGTAATAATACGATAAGGAAATGCTGAATTATAATAAAAACATATCTATCCCCTCTGCGATTGACCTTTTTTTTTTTAATCAATTTGCTTATATTAAGATTAAATCAAAATTAACAAGCTTATATTAAAATGTTTATATTAAGCATGTAAAAAATCAGATAGGTGGATAAAGTCACAAATGAAGACGTTTTGTGGCAAATCGATGAAAAAAGAAGCATTTGGAAAAATATAGTTATAAGAAGTAACAGACTTATAGACCACATATTAAGGCATCCTGGAGTAGTCGCTTTGACATTGGAGGGACAGATAGATGGGAAAAATTGTGCAGGCACGTACGTTTGGAAAATTTAAAACTAATTGTTAGGGATATAGGATATACGAAGTATACTGAAATGAAACGACTGGCACTACATAATTTTGGAATCTTGGAGAGCTGCATCAAACCAGTCAAATGACTGAAGACAAAAAGAATATATTAAACTTATCAGATATTAAATTGTAATACCCTTTCGTAATAATAAAAAATGCTCATATTATAGCAGAAGCGTCAAGTCAAGAAACGCAATTGAAGTTTTCGAGCTGAATAATCTATCAATGTACTGGTATATGTAGTTATAAAGTATAAATATAACTATCAACGATCGACATACTGGTTATATTAAACTTTCTTAAACGAAAACTTAAAGACAGGTACTCGCAGACGTATTATGTAATTACACTGTCTTTTTTTTTTTTTTTTTTTTTTTTTTTTTTAATTAGCTGTTTTAAATTGAATACATTTTTACCAAGAAACAAGAGTTACTCTACAGTTTTATCTTCACATTTGTTTATCGACGGATAAACATAGACATAACAGCGATATACCTACTATGATTTACCATCATAAATCTCATATTTATGGGAATAAAATACTATTACATAGTTTTTACTTACACAGTACAGAAAATCCTGAGGATAGGCATCTGATGTACGTATAAGGATAAAATAAAATTAACTTCAACTAAATTTGAAAGAAAAAATATTTTTATACAATTATTTCTTATCTAGCTGAATACATTTTACGCTAGTATTTGATATTTTAAGCAACCGAAGACATCTTTTCGATATTTCACACTGATACTTCAAATAGAATGTATTTTAAACATACTATTGCGTCATTTTCACCAATGCATTGTAATACACTGTATTTCATTATATTTTATTCATTTCAGTTTTATAAGATAGGTGATATATATCACCAGTGACGTTATTCTACAAATAACCACCAAAATTATAACTGAAAAAAATTCTACAAAAATAATAATTAAAAACTTATTAACAAATTTTACTAATTTAATTATCGAAATTAATTTTCGAACAAAAAAGGAAAACCTAAAATAACACGATTACTCATGATGGGGAACTATTAAATTACTCTATAGACTCACAGTAGACATAAAAAAATCTATGTTATCTCTTTATA